>CAVNYN010248428.1:0-19471 GCA_963692815.1 Nyctanthes arbor-tristis
TGATTTTGATGAGTATTTTTTGATGAGTCGCCGGGATGGTTTTTTGAAGTTTGTGGGTGATACTTTAAGTTGGCGTCGTGAAGAGAAATTCAGTTCTTCAAGCTTTGAAAAATTTAGTATGTGCATCGAAATAAATTCAAAGTTCAACCCTACAGAATGGATAAAATTTCTCTCGAAAGCAATGTCAAGGAATTGATCATTAATTCAAGACGCAGTGACGACCTCGTGTACAGAAGTAGCTACGCGTTCAATGATGCTATCTTTACTGCAAAATCTTTTACAAGACTTGAGCTTGCCTACCTTAAACTTGAGAAAATTCCAGTTGATCATGTGACTTTGCCTCGTCTTCAAGAACTGGAATTATGCGCATTGGATCTCAACGACTCTGTATTGCATAAGTTAATTTATGGCTGTCCCAGGCTTAAAATATTATCTCTTGATTCCTTGTGTGGAGCAAGTCAAATTATACCGTTTACCAGAGGACGCTTATTAAATTGGAAGTTTCATGGTGTTATGAATTGGAAGTTGTCATTGCTCCGCCGTCTAATCTTCAATCTCTTGTCCACAAACTAATCTGGGGAGAAGAAAATTTTAAATTGACCCAGATTCAAAATTTGAAGTAACTGGAAATACACAAAATTGATATGACGAATGCAATGCTGGAAGATATTCTTCTGCAAAATCCACTACTACAAAAATTAAAGCTACAAGAGTGCAATGTAGAAAAGTTTATCAAAATTGTGGCTCCAAAACTCAGGTCTTTATACTTGTCAGATTGTACGCCATTGGCTGAAGTCAACATAGAGGCTCCAAATCTACGGAAATTTAAGTACAAGAGAGGTTAGGTAAGAATTTCATCTTTGACACCCTCACCTCTACTGGAGGCTTCATTGTATTTGCTTCGTACTAATGGTTCTGATAAGTTGCCAAAATTGTGGTATCCCAAAATTATAGATTTTTGCGAGAAATTACAGAACGCGAAAAGGTTGTATCCGACTTAATTATTCCCAAAAAAAATGTGGAAGAGGCACCTCCTTCCTCGGCTTTATGCAATCGAACATTTGAAGGTCCGTATCTACTCAGAGTTTTATGACCGTGACAAGCTGGAGAAAAGATTGCGTTGGATTTTTCCTTGTCTCACAACTCTCAACATCACATATAGATATTGATCAATATCATTCCATAGGAAGGACACTTGGAATATGGTGAGAAGATGTTTCAGGTAAAGGATTTCTGCCGCAATTTCATTAGAAGACACTTATTGGTGAGTTTATTTGCATTTACATTTTTGAGTTTGATGAATTATGTATATATATTGAAGTTGATAACTTGAAAAAGTTTCTTTTTGATGAATTATAAAGATTACTAATTGTTTTTGTTTTTTTTTTTGAAATAGAATTCCCAATTAATTTTGTGTTCGATTTGATAAGTGACAGATCCTTAATTCAAAATAATTGGCTAAAAAAACTACTGTGAATTGATAATTGGATATGGGTTAATAAAGGGAAAAGTGAATATCATTTAATAAATTAGCGTAACAATTTAAAAAAAAAAAGATAAAAAATACAAAAAAAAAGAATTAAATAATATCACCGGAAATTTTATATAGCCAGAAATCTTACATAACCAGAAAATGAGCGGGAAAAACTACCATTCTCTTATTATATATATATATATATTTAAATAGAACTCCAATTAATTTTGTATTCGATTTGATAAATGACTGATCCCTAATTCAAAATAATTGGCTAAAGAAACTACCTTGAATTGATGACTGGATATGGGTTAATAAATTGAAAAGTCAATATCATTTAATAAATTAACATAACAATTAAAAAAAAAGATAAAAAATACAAAAAAAGGAATTAAATGATATCGCTGGAAATCTTATAGAGCTAGAAATCTTACAGATCTAGAAATCTTACAGAGCCAGAAAATAAGAGGGAAAAGCCACCCTTCTCTTATTATTATTATTATTATATATATATATATATAGATTTCGTATTCGATTTGATAAGTGACAGATCTCTAATTCAAAATAGTTGGCTAAAGAAACTACCGTGAATTGATGATTGTATATGGATTAATAAAGGGAAAAGTGAATATCATTTAATAAATTAGCGTAACAATTTCCAAAAAAAAAAAAGATAAAAAAATACAAAAAAAAAAAATTAAATGATATTATCAGAAATCTTATAGAGCCAGAAGATAAGCGGGAAAAGTCACTATTATCTTATTATATATATATATTGTTATTATTATTATGGTGGTGGAGTAATATTGGCCAATTACTGTTTGGGCCTAAATATAGGGTTTAGGGCACTCTTGTACTCTCTTTTCAGTTGCTACCAAAAAGCCTCGTGAATGCTCCCAACTTTTTCCGGTCAAGAGACGTATCATCAGCAAACATGAAGATCGGTTATCAAAAATCATATACAGACTACACTAATAATGTTGATAGGATTTCAGAATTACCAGATGCTGTTTGTCATCATATATGTCATGTCGTTTCTTAGAACAAAGGATGCCGCCAGAACTATGTCTCTTTCGAAGAGATGGAGATTTCCGTGGTACTCTTCCCCATCTACGATTTTGAGAAGCATTGCAGGCTCCCTGACTATTCACATTATTCTGTTTTGTGGCACCAGTATGGCTTTTGGAAGTTGCTGAGGGATACTTTAAGCATTGAAAAGTTGAGGATTTGCTTGCACCAGCATAGATTCTGTCTTCAGCCTTGCGGAATGGATAGTGTTTGCTTAGCAATGCAATGTCCAAGAATTGATCATAAGAAATTGTTGCTGTCTCAAGCAGCACATTATTGGTTATGCATTCCCTGATGCTATCTTTTCGGGCTAGGCAAAATCTATTAAAAGATTGGAGCTTGAGCACTTTAAACTCGAGGAAATTCGTGTTTCTGATGTGAGTTTGCCTTATCTTCAAGAGCTGGTTTTACTTGAAATGAAAGTCAATGACTCTGTATTGGAAAAGTTGATTTGTGTCTGTCCCACACTTAGAAAGTTATCTCTACATAAGTTGTGTGGAGCAAGTCGAATTATGGTTTTCCGGGAGACGCTGGTTGAATTGAGTGTTAGACGCTGTGATGATCTGATAGTTAACATTGCTCCTCCAAATAAGCTTGAATCTCTTGTGTACATATATTAGATTAAGAAAACAAAGATGAAAACAGCATCCACGATCAAGATTTGAAGTCATTGGTACTAGGAGACAAATTCAAGGTTCATATTTCGAAGTCATTAATTCTAGAAAGTTTTATTTTGACGGAAGCAATGATGGAAAGTCCTATATTTCTCCAAAATCCCCTCCTAGAAAAAATAAAGCTTCAAAGTTACAATGTGAAAAATTTGTGGTCCGTGGGGTCTGTTATAAGGAAGTATATTATAAACTGCAATTATTACTTCATTGAAAAGGGGGTTAGATTGACACGTGTCCCTTTTTCCTTTAAAGGTGGGTCTAACTTTTTTTTTTTTTTGCTGGCAGGCGGGTTCACTGTTTGGAAAAAAAAGGGGATTGGAAGCCCACTTTGCACACACGTGTCTCATTAGGATTTGGAAAAGGGAAAGAAAAGGTTGACTTCAATTGCAAAGACAATAAATTGTCAAATCTGTCTGGTCGTCTTCGTCAGAAAGAAATGAGGGATGTTATAACACTCTTGATTATAATGCATACCAAACAGACTCTTGGTCATTGTTGCCCCAAACTCAAGTCTTTGGAATTGTATTATTGTGAGAATTGGAAGATGTCAAAATAGGGAAATCTACAATTACTTGGAAAGCCAAAGTTAAAGATCTATGGGAAAAGTTACAAAACGCCAAAACGTTGTTTTGGTCTTTGGTTCTAACTGTAGAACTAATGGATTTGATTATCCCTGAAAATATGTGACAGTGCCTCCTCCCTCAAGCACGGGCCATCAAGTATTTGACTGTCTGTTCAACAGAGTACTCTACTAACTGTGAGTTTGAGAAAGGTGTCTGATGGAATTTTCCTTTTTTTTTTTTTTTCTGACATTCAACATACACGGTTTTGATTTTGGAAGAACTAATTTTGAAGAAGAGTGATCTTTAGAGAGAATGCTTGGTTGAAAAATAACGAAAAATTATATATTTGTGGTTGAAAACTCATTTTTGTGAGAATTGATTTAAAAATAATCCAAATCAAGCGGCCCCATAATAATGCATTAATGTTTACCCATATTTTGGAATGGTATCATTTGTGTTGTTACAAGTTTTTCTAGTTAATTATATACTTTGATCTGTTGAAGAGCCTGCATTCTCAAGTAGCTACGAGCATATTGAAGGTCAATTTCTTAATTTAATTACTTAATATGGTTTCTCTTGGGGTTTTATGTAATGTCTAGATTTTCTATTTGGACCGCATTCTTGCTCCGATGATTGAAGAAGTGCTTTATAATTTATATGCAGCTGATGGAAATAGCCCATCATGACTGAGCAAAACTGCAGCCAAGCAGAGCATTTTCCCCCCATTTTCGGCGTATTTATTTATTTATTATTATTATTTGTTTTTTTTTACTAGAAACTGGTGATGGAGAGAAATAGTCCATTTGGTTTTTCAGATTAAAAATTATATCCTAATGTCCGATAACGTCAGACTTTGAAGTCGATTTCAGTGAGGTTAAGTCAAGAAGAAAAGGTATATGACATAAGGAAACTGAGAGGATTTTTTACCGGGCCATGACTAGTGACTACCTATTCACTAGTAAAATTGTTACGGGGCACCTATGGTGTTACAAGATGAGTAGAGGTGACATCTAATTAGCTGACGGAGAGGAGAATTAGCAACTTGAATAAGATTTGTCAATGCTTCTTGAGAAGTTTAGCAATAGTTCTTCACTACTTTGTTTCTTGTGAGGGACACAGCGGCCCATGTGCCAGCTCCCTATGCATTTATGCACAATTTTCTTTTATTTTGGATAAAATGTGTACCTTTGTTTGTTAAGTAATATTGCATATCGGTCTCTAGTTTGAGACTCAAATTTTTATATTGAGAGATAAATAGATATTTAATAAACAATTACATGGAAATATTCACTGACTGAAGTTAATTATTCCGCAAGTTGCTAAAACAAAGTGTGGAAGTTAATTTTCTCACTTTTCTTTTTCTTCTTTAATTTCTTTTTTCATTTCATGTTGTCTTATTTTGAGGCCATTTTTCTCAGATCCAAATCTAAAAACCCTTCTATACAATTGACTTTTTCTTTTCTACTAGTTTTTCCATACGTGCATTGCACGGGCTTAATCCTGTAGCAATATATAATCAATTGAAACTATAGTACATATAAGGCAATTTAAATAATTATGTAAAAGTGGTGATTAATTGAACGAACTATTTTGAATACTTCAAATAAATTTTCTTTAACTATTACAAATTTTGAAATATTTTTTTATAGACATCATTTGTCGTTTTATTTCTTAACCTTCTATCCGGATCATATCAAGATTTTCCGTCCAGAACTATTTGTATAAATCACCTTAAAGTCTTAAACAACATGAAAAACTTTTTGAAATAATATCTTAATTGGGAAAAATTAAAGGACCTAAATTTTGGTTATGATATTTATTATGATATTCACTTAGTTATGTTTGAAAATATTGGATAGCATACTCCGTTGTATGCATATTAAAAATTAAGGCAATACTAATTGTACAAATAGATGTGCATTATATTACTATTAAACGAAATATTTCTTAAGATATTATTATCTTAATCATATACTATTATTAAAAGTAATATCTTATAATGAAATTTAACATTAAGAACAACATTATACATTAATTTAATTAACAAAACCACAATTATATCATGTGATTTAACAATCTCAATTATTCAATACGCCTTTACTAATGATTTCTTTCTACAAAATTGCCAAAAATAATTTGTGTTACAAATTTTGCAATAAATAAAAGCATTCTAAAAAAAAATCCTTTCAGGATGACTAAACATACGTATCATATATGTGTCATCTAGTATGCCATATCAATGTAATTTATGTGGTAGCGGGACTATAATTTTTTTTTTATATATAACATTACAAAGGAGTTGTAGGGGTGAAAAATTGAACCATCAATAAAAGTTGTGAAAAATCAGTTTGCATACAATTAGATCATATTTGTCTCGGCAATAGTGAAATTATAATTAACATAGCTATTATATACTATTACTAGTAATTTCACCTGTACGTTGCACGTGAGGTCATGGCCAAATAAAGTAGACAATTCATGAATAGTAATTTGTCTAAATGTTGTTCCTCTTGTACACCCTAATATTTAAAAGTGGTTGTGAGTGTGGAAAATTAATCTGTTGCAGTCATCTGTTTAATACGTTTTCATATTTGTTATATTAAAATTAATTATTTAATGCTAACATAAATTCATAAACGAATTTAAAACTGAAAATCTAAATATAATAAAAATTAAAACATTGTTGCATGTTATCAAAATAAAATACCAAATAAAATGTTGAAATTGAATGCGCATCGGTTTCAGCAAACTATAATATTTCATGCACCGATTCTATATTATGAGATGTTAACACTGAACAAAATGAATAGAATTAATAAATTGAAGACGTGCTTAAAACTAATGGAAAACTTGATAAAGGTAATCAAGATCATATTAGCAAGCAATTGAATGATTAGGGTATATAATTTAGCATACTCTATATATAATTAAATATAAGTAGTAATTATTTAGGGTATACACGTGGACGGATGACTTAGGTTAAGTAGGCAATGATAAGTAGCAATATATTGTGTTTAAACTAAATTAGGATTGTAGATTTGGGGGAATAAATCAGAGATTCTTTGAAGATGAATATTAAAAGATAAAATGTTTAAAAAATGAAAAGGGAAATGTAAAATCAAAGTAATTAATTAATTTGATATTTGAATTATTGATAAGGATAATCATACCGTGCATGGTGATCTATGATAACTAACTTAATATAAATAAGACTATTAGTTTTGGTAAATTAGGATTGTAGTGTAATTCATTTACCATGATTAGGGATTGTAGTATAATTAGGATTGTTTTGAAATTACCATGATTAGATGTATTTTTACCATCCAAGAGAATTCATTTACAAATAGATATGATTTAATGTACAATGGCATGATTAGGGATATAATATAGCATATTCTATATATAGTTAAATATAAGTTGTAATTATTTGGGGTATACATGTGGACGGGCGGTTCAGGTTAAGTAAGAAATGATAAGTAGTAATATATTGTGTTTAAACTAAATTAGGATTGTAGATTTTGGGGAATAAATTTGAGAATTGGTGAAGATGAATATTAAAAGATAAAATGATTAAAAAATGAAAAGGGAAATGTAAAATCAATTTAATAATTAATTAATTTGATATTTGAATTATTGATAAGGATAATCATACCATGCAGGGTGATCTGTGATAACTAACTTAATATAAATAAGATTATTAGTTTTGGTAAATTAAGACTATAGTGTAATTCGTTTACTATGATTAAGATTGTAGTATAATTAGGATTGCTTTGAAATTACCATGATTAGATATATTTTTACTATCCAAGCGAATTCGTTTAAAAATAGACATGATTTAAAGTACAACGGCATGATTTTTTTTTTTTTAAAGGAGACATCTTATATACATTTCAAAAATAATTGGTACCCACAAAAAGGGGGGCGACCTCCCATAACAAAGAGAAAAAAATGAAAAAAAAAACAACAGAAACAGAATCAAAAGAAAAAGAAAAGGAAGAAAGAGCAGAGAAGCAAACCTGGCAGCATCAAAGAAGGAAACTAACTCTTCAGACCATCAAGATTCTTCATCAAGAAGCCCTCACTGAACAGACACTGTAGCATCATGGAATCCCAAAACTCAGTCGATGGCCAGAACGTCAGACAACCATTGGAATCAAAAGCCAATTCTCCTTCTTCCAATCTTTAATAAAATACGAACACAACTTTAATTTCATATATAGCATATTCTATATATAGTTGCATGTAAGTAGTAATTATTTAGGGTATACATGTGGAAGGATGATCAGGTTAATTAAGAAATGATAAGTAGTAATATATTGTGTTTAAACTAAATTAGGACTGTAGATTTGGGGGGAATAAATCTGAGATTTGAAGATCAACATTAAAAGATAAAATGTTTAAAAAATGAAAAGGGAAATGGATAATCAAAGCAATTAATTAATTTGATATGAAAAAATAAAACAAAATAAATCAACAACGGAGATAATGTGGATAAAATCAAGGGCAAAGATCACAGAGATAGAATTGGAAAGTGACTTTGGGCAGCAAAACAAAGAGAGAAAACTATCATCTTTTTAAGTGTATAATATATACATATATATATTAGATGTATTTTTACTATCCAAGCGAATTCGTTTGCAAATAGATATGATTTAATGTACAATGGCATGATTAGGGTATATAATATAGCATATTATATATATATATATAGTTAAATATAAGTAGTAATTATTTAGGGTATACATGTGGACGGATGATTCAGATTAATTAGGAAATGGTAAGTAGTAATATATTGTGTTTAAACTAAATTAGGATTGTAGATTTGGGGGGATAAGTATGATATATGAAGATCAATATTAAAAGATAAAATGTTTAAAAAAATGAAAAGGGAAATGGATAATCAAAGCAAATAATTAATTTGATATATAAAAAAATAAAACAAAATAAATTAACGGCGGAGATAGTGTGGATAAAATCAAGGGCCAAGATCACAAGATAGAATTAGAAGGTGACTTTGGGTGGGAAAACAAAAAGAGAAAATTATCCCCTCTTTAAATATATATATAGATTTATTAACAGTTGTAAAAGAAACTACAACTTACAAATATATATATATATATATAAACAAAGTAGTCTACTGTACATTTATACTGTAATTTTTCTGTCAAAACTGTATGTTGTGGGGGTTATTTTAGACTATTTAGGTTCCTTGTGTTAATACCAGAGTCATTGTCATTTCTCACGATAAAAGATGTTGAAAACTTGCAATGATTAAGTCCAGTGGCGAAACTAGACCTATTAGAGGGGGGCTGAAGGAGTGAGTGGTACACTTTACACGGCTAATTTTTTTTTTTTTTTTTTTTGGAAACGCAAAAAAAAATTTTTTTTCCCAGTTTTGTTGGGAGTGGGGGGTACGCCCCTCCGCCATAGACTAGGTCTTTTTCAAGGAGATAGAGGTACATACAAAGGCCGCATCTACTATTTCAATGATTATTATGTGTGTGACCACTGGTACGGCTTTTTGAGGTTGTTGGCCGATACTTTGTGTGACGTCCTAATTTTTCATTATACTTTCATTTCGCTTGATAGATTAAAATGTGATGATTAAATTAAATACGAATACAAAGATAAAGGTAAAAAAAATTGAAAACAAGAAGAAATGAAATTGAAATTGAAACAAGTGGTTCTAGAAGAATTCACGTTGGACTTGATCCAATTGTCAATTGTATATTATATTATTAAAAAAAGAAAAAAAAGAGAGAAAAATGCAATGAAATTGCCTCTAGAAAATTCTAGTGGATTTGGAGATTAAGTATATTATATTATATTATATTATATTATATTATATTATATATTAAACAAATAAAAAACAAAACAAAGCAAGAAACAAAAGAAACAAGAAAACAGAGAATAGGAGAGAGAGGGAACCGAGAGGGAGTAGGGAGACAAAAACCAACCGAGGAAAAAAATTGGAAATTGGAAGGAGCTTGGGACAAGAAGAACAAGAGCACAAGAATTTCAACAAGTAAGTGTTATTTGCTTTTAAGCTCTAATTTCTATAAGTTTAAGAAGTAATTTTCATTTAACTTTAATGAAGTTTCTTGTGTAATTAATACTAGAACCGTGGCATAAGTTGTTTTCTATGACCTAAGTTATTTTGTATAAGCTAAGGAATATGAATTTTAGTTAGACATGAAAGACATAAAGAGTTTAGTTTGATGTGTATGCATATATATATGTATATATAATTATCAACTAACGTGGGGATATTATATTTAGAATGGTAAGAATCATAGTGATTTTTAGTGGACAACTGGGGGTTAGTATGGGTTACAATGACCATTTGTAACACTAAGTGAATTCTAGAATAGATGTAAATAATGGACAATTTCATGTTTAATAGAAATATGGAAATTTTGTTTAAAGGCTAAGTCTTAGTGCCTAAAAGTGAAGAGTTAGTGTTGTTATATTTGGAGAGTATAAAAGATTTTAATATGTGACTTTATTACAATTTTTAAGACGGAATAAAATCTAGATTGATTAGAAGAGAATTAGATGAGAATATTAGAGATTAGTTTAACTATCCAAAGATAGAATAAACTAATATGATTAGTGACTTTAAAAAGGAGGATTTGGAAGGATATGGATTCAATTTCCAATTTTAAATGAAAAGGAGGATTTATGTATTGAGCTATCATAAAGTGTTGGATATAAACACCAAGAGAATATTTTACACATTGTTTAGAAGTATGATATAAAGGGCAATAACTATAGTTGTAATTGGAGGTATTAAGTATTGTTAATGTTTTAAAGGTGTGATCATATGGTATACATTGTAAGAATAATTGACATCAAGAGCAATTACAATATGGGGATGCCTTAGTTAAAGAAAATATGGAATCAAGTATGTAAATATGGATTGAATAAAAGGGGAAAAATAATGAAATTGGCAGAGATAAGTTATATGTATTTAGCTTTCTTGAAGTGTATGCTTGGTATGAGATTTTCGTAGTGAAGTTATTGAGGGAAACATAAGAGGTTAATATGGAATTCTAACAATGCCAAGCATGCATGTATGAATTTAATAAAATGACTTTTGGCATGAAATTAGTATATATGCTATTCTGCCCTTCGAACTTTAAAGGGTCATAAATGATAGTATATGTGGAATTTTAATAAGATACAGGTTGCGAAATGATCTCCTATGAGTTTGCTATCATCCAAAATTGAAATGACACTATTTGGAGTCCCGTAGAAGTTTTTATGACATGTTTAGTAAGACGGGGCAGTGTGTACTCTTCCGATCTATTTCTGGAAGGTGGAAAAATATTTTGGTATAGCCAGTGTAGTTTTCTTGGGCTCAATTTTATATATGATGAACTTATATGAGTTTTCTACATGCTGGTAGAATTTCATAAGTATACGACACCATTCATGATTTTAAAATGGTTTTGAATGGGCATTGCCCAAACCGGGAAAACTTAACGAGTATTGTTTGAAGAGTTGAACTAAGTCTCGATTTAATAAGTGGTGTTATGATTTTATAGAATAATATGATCGTAAATGAGGAATTGGTGAAGTTGAGAATAAATATAATTAATGAATGAATTAATATTTAATAGCAAATGATGAAGGTTGTTAAAGACCAAAGATTTGTATTTAAAGATAAAGAGTTAGTTTTATATTTGGAAGGAGTTTAAGATTTTAATATGTGGTATTACTACAATTTCTAAGCTGTAAAATAAAGTCTAGAATAATTATACAAAAGAGACATGTCGAAAACACGAAGAATTCAATAGAATAAAGAACTTGAAATCAAAACGGGAATTTCACGTTGATAAAGTTAGTTGAACTAGAAAGTCCTTAACTAATAGATAAGTTAGAAAGAAAGTAAATGGGATTGGGCAAGGATAAATAAAAGAATTGAGTTATATATGTGAATTGAGAAATTAGGAAGGAATTAAATGTTAAGTAGAATTTTCGTATGATTTCACAGGCAATGACAAAGGTTAAAAAGGAAATGAAACGAGAAAGGAGTTACATTACTACTTAGCCGGTGAGTGGAGATTCTTCTCTTCTTTTTTTTTCTAAATAAAAATGTATATTATGCTTTAATTTCACAGAATTCGTAATGTTTCATGATGAATGTATTTCCATGAGATTTCACGAAAGTTGATATTTCTTAGAAAAGTTCATGTGAATATTTGTATGAAATGATGCTTCATGATTTTAAAGAAATGTTTGAGTTGAGGCATGATTTATAATGTATGGAAATCCCCAAATATGTATACAATGTTATGATATGCCGCCTACAGGCAAAGAGGCCTATATGGCTTATCTCTGACCAAATGAACGCCGCCCAGGCGAAGGGGCCTATATGCTAGCTATGGCTCAAACTGTTTAATTGTGCCGCCTAGTGCGAAGAGGTCATAAGGTACCTATGGCCCAAGCTGACCGTCTACGCGCGTATAATTTGTATTATGATCATGTAATGTTGGATACTCTTTGAGGATGATTTTATAATGATCTTGAAATGAAATAATATTCATGATGTTTTGTAATGAATTCTATAATGATTATAAAGTGAAATGATATTCATGATATTTTCTAGCATATGATGATTCCACAAGGTTGATGTTATGTTAGATTTATATTTAAAATCATGAAATTTCCAAATGAGTTTAAACATTTGTTCAAGATGTTGCAAAAGTTACATTTCAACTTTTGAAAACATTTTCATTTATAAAAATTTCACTTACTGGGCTAGTTAGCTCATATATTTTTAATATGATTTTTTTTCCAGGTAGCAATTAGAGTTTAGGCAACACATTATAGCCGAGCCTGCTATTTCAAGGATTCGGGCCACCATATAAAATTTATTATAGGGTTGTTGTTATTGTAATTTATATACCTTGACACGGTTAAATTTATTAGTATACATTAGGAAGTCTGAGTAAAACGTACTTGGTTTAGTAAAATTTTTCCTACATGAAGTATTGTTACTGGTGGTTATGGGAATTATTATATTGTGAAGTGGATTTGGGTTGCTGTTGGGTGTTATGCAGGTTGGTTTTGTTAACAAATTAGAGGATATGCTGTCGAAATTTTCTAAAATAATTAGTATATAAACGAGCTTTGAAGGTAAATTCTAGTTTTTTAGTTGGAATTTGTCGTCGGCGCACGTCACACTTCAAGTAAGTTAGAGGCACTTGGGGTGGGGGTGTCATTATGTGGTGGCATCAAAGGTAATTCAGTCAATTAATCATTGAAAAACTTATATAAGTTGTTTGAAAATAAGTTCTGCATCGGAACTGGAATCAAATTTGGAGTTTGAAAATTCCTCCTAAAATGCAAATGTTTGAATGGTGTGCATGTAGATACTACCTACCCACCAGGGAGAAGCTTAGTAAGAGGGGAAGTCCTATTCCAACAACATGCATGATGTGTGATGGGGAGGAAGAGACCAGTTTTCATTCATTGGTGTTATGCCCTTATGCCGGTGCCTGTTGGATAGAAGCCAACCTTCTCATTCCGCCGAGTCAAAGTTCCACTTTTAGGGACTGGTTTTTTTGATAAAATTTCGAAAAGATTGGACCATGATATTAATCAAGCTTGTGCTATTGCGTGGAGTATTTGGAGGGCAAGGAATGAAAAGCTTTGGAGAGATCAAATTGATGCTCCTAGATAGACGGTGCATAGAGGGATGTCTACTTTACTAGCCTTGGTCGGAAGCTAGGAGGAAAATAGAACTAATTCCTTTGCAAACATCAAATTTGGAAGTCTGCTTTATGCCGCCACCTGGATATACTAAGTGCAATATTGATGCAGCCAAGAAAAGAGAGGAACTAAAGACTGGATTGGGAATGGTTTAATGTGATTCTATAGGAGAGTTTGTGGAATGTTGTTCAGTACCGATTGAAGGGGATTTTCCAGCTAAGAAGGCAGGGGCGTTGGGGCTAAGAAGTGCAATTCAATGGTTGATTAGCTTGGGTATTTCAGCGACTATTGTTGAGACAGATGCTAAGGGAATTGTAGATGGGTTACATACTAAAGAGGAAGACAACTCAAAATTCGGTATGATCATTCATGAATGCAAAAAATTGTTACAACAGCAAGATCATTTCGAAGTAAGGTTCGTCAAAAGACAAGCTAATACGGCTGCACATATTTTAGCTAGGACAACTCTCCTATGTATGTAACACATTGTGTACTTTCAGTCACGCCCCTGATTGGCTTATTTGCACTTTATCAAATGACGTAACTAATGGTCCGACTGTTAATGAGAAGTGATTCTTTTCCTTTAGAAAAAAAAAAAAAAAGTTCTGCATTCAACCATACCAAATTTGAGATAATTAGCACAAATTCCTCCAAATAAAAAGAGCATTGATAGAATTTGTGAGGATAACTATATATGACATTCCGTAACAAGATATATATGTTTCAAACAATTATATTTTTTAATTTTTATATTTTCAACCACAATTCTTTTTTTCAGATTGTGATTGTTATTGATTATTTGATCCCATAAATTGTGGGATTTGAGTCATTCGACTCATTAATACCCTCCCGTGGTTATAAAAATGGATTTTGGCACTCTGTGAAACCCTAATTTATGAATTCTCCAGCTTGAAACAATATAGAACCAAGAATTTTCAACAAACAAGTCTGTTGATACTTGATAGGATATCACAACTACGAGATTCACTTTGTCACCATATCTTGTCATTTCTCACTGCAAGAGATGCTGCAAGGACTATGTTTCTTTCCAAGAGATGGAAATTCATCTGGTTTTCGGCGCCTGTCTACGATTTTGATATCTTTGGGTTCGTTCCCCTTTTACTATGGAATTACACTCCCATTAATTATTATAATGATCCTTTCGGTTCCGTTTCTTGAGGTTGTTGGATGATACTTTACGTGTGCGTCAAACCCGTTTCAATCATGTAAGCATTACGAAATCCAGGCTTCGACTAAGTTTTAAGCCTGATTTCGACCCTAGAGAACGGATAGCATTAGCTCTGCGAAGCAACGTGCAAGAATTGATCATTATTAATCGAGTTTCTGCCGTGGTTAATTATGCATTTCCTGATTCTCTCTTTAATTACCACAAAATCTATAACAAAACTGGAGCTTGCCAACTTTATAATTGATGAAATTCCAGTTTCTGCCGTGACTTTGCCTTCTCTACAAGAACTGAGTTTAATTTAGAATCGATATGAATGCCTCTGTATTGCATAAGTTAATTTGTGGCTGCCCAGCACTTAAAAAGTTATCTCTTCATTCATTGCTTGAAACAGCCGGTCGAGTCACCTTTTCCCCGGAGATGCTTGTTGAATTGGATGTTACATGGTGTGATGATTTGGAAGTTGTTATTGCTCCTCCGCCTAATCGTAAATCTATTATCTACAGAGGATTTAACAATGGACACGTCAATCTCCAGGTTAAAAGTATGAAGTTATCGGTGCTGGGAAACAAATTTGAGTTTCAAAATTTGAAGTCATTGATACTAGGAGCCATTAGTGTGACAAATGCAATTCATAGAAGATATACTTGTCCAAAATCCATTTCTTGAAAAATTAAAGCAAAGGTATTGCGTTGTGGAAAAGTTGATCATTGTCGCCTCAAAACTCAGGTCTTTATCCTTGCATTATTGTGAAACATTGATGGAGGTCAAAATAGAAATAAAAGACATTGGTATTTTCTATTCTTGTATTTATGAAAGATCCTTTTTTTTTTTTTTTAGTTATATATATGTGAAGGATCCTTTGGCTTTCATTATTAATCACAAAAATGGTGAACTTGTATTCCATTTTTTTTCCGTTCTTCATCATCTTCAAAATTAGAACATTGCATGCGAGCAAAGCATTTCATTTCATTTTTGGTTGAATTTAGAACCAAAATGGAGCATGGAAAATGCCCCTTTTTTTCTTTATTAAGAATGCTCCTAAGGAAACTCAAGTTTTTAGCATCAAATTCCGAAATGATAATCGGATAATTTACCTTGTAGCTATCATTGTGTAAGTAATTTGACTCAAATTTTTTCACGCATATCTTTAGCCGTTGTAGTGGGCACATCATTGTTATAGGTAGGTGAACTGAAATGTACACTCAATAAATTAGGAATTTCGCCATTTTTTGCTACATCTACTAAAATACTCTTTACCTTGTCGTAATATAGAAGATGTTGCAAAAAAATTGTCAGTTTCATAATTTTCACCGTTGGTCACAACGTGGAAGGGTATTTTGTACGGTTCCTTTTTGATGAGTGGGAATGGGCAGAAAGTTACTAATTAGTAACAGAAAGTTTTGTTGTTAATTAGTAACGAAATTTATATTCCATTGCTTATACATCTAAGCTCAAATCCCATGTCTACAAGGACCAAAAAAGCTTTTACCTCAGAAAAATCAAATATGAGGTACACACTTGAGGTCATTGGTGTTAGAAAATGTTGTTTTGACAAATGCTACGGTGGAAAATAGTGCTCTAGCAAACTATTGTCAGAAAACTAACTCTAGATCGTTGTGTCATGTGGAAAAATTGCTTATTGTCTTCTCAAAACCTCAACTACTTTTTCTTGGCTAATTGTAAATCATTGGTGGAGGTCATAATTGAAGCCCCAGCCCTACAGAAATTGATGTTATACGGAAGTTTAGTTACTTTTTCATCATTGATAGCTTCACCTTTGCTGGCTTCATTCTACGTATCATCTTCCGGGCATATTCATTAAAGTTCACAATCACTTTTGTCACGCCCCCAATTTTACTTACCATATAGTCTCAAAATATCGGTAGCAGAAGCGTTTGAATATATATGTTAATTTAATATCGAAGGCGAGATTTTACAAATATAAGTTAAACACTGTTATATATATATTATTTTACAATAATTATTGCGGCTATCCACAATGAAACATCGGCCACACACTAAAATCTCGATCACATACATGTATCTTCTCCACCATTGGGACGATCCGGCCATAAAACTCTAAATTTAATACCTACAAGATTGTATAAGATGGAGAGTGAGTGCAAAATACTCAGTGAATAACCAAATATCTAGTTTTGCCCTTGAAAAAGGCTCTTTACCATATATAGAAAAGTTACAACCTAAAGAATGACTTTAAAGTGAGAAATATCAAGGTTTTGGAAGTCTTTTTCCATTTATAATTAAGGAAACCTTTAGAGAATCAAAAGAATATGTAATCTTTAGAAATTAAAAGGTGAGTAACCGGTATTTTGATTTCCCTTCAATCATTCATTAAGTTTTCGTAAATTGAATATAAAGTTTATGTATTGTTATGGAAAGAAAAATTGATTTATTGCATTTGTATCGCTAGTTAATGCCCTACTCATTTTGAATTGCTTTGTGATAATATGATCTTACTATGTGGTCTTGGTCATTTTAGCTATGTGGTAAAAACGCATTTTCGAGAAAATCACCGGGTTCACAAAAGCCATTGAATACAACAAATGGGCCCTATCACTAGTTAAACTACTATCCGTGGTGTGCACATGATTGACCAAGACCAAACAGTTAGGCCACAAAGATTCAAATTGGTCAAGACCACACAGCAAGACCACAAAGATTACCACATAGCCAAAATGACCAAGACTACATAGTAAGGTCATATTATCACAAAGCAATTCAAAACCAATAGAGCATCAATTAGCGATACAAATGTAATAAATCAATCTTTTTTTCTATAACAATACATAAAGTTTATATTCAATTTATGAAAACTTAATGAATGATTGAAATGGAATCAAAACATCAGTTACTCAGTGAGTAGTACTTTGTACTCACTCCCCATCTTCTACAATCTTGTAGGTATTAAATTTAGAGCTTTGTGGTCGGATCGTTTCAAGAGTGGAGAAGATACGTGTATGTGATTGAGATTTCGGTGTGTGGCCATTGATTTGTTGTGGGTGGCCGTAATAGTTATTGTAAAATAATATATATATATATAACAGTGTTTTTAGTTGTATTTGTAAAGTTTCACCCTCGATATTGAATTAACATACATATTTAAACGCTTCTACAACCGATATTTCGAGATTATATGGTAAATAAAATTAAGGACGTGACAACTTTGGTTTGCCAAACTGAAAGATCAATGCGAAAATTTACAGAATGCCAAATTTTTGTATTGTAACTGTACGTATGATTTGGACTTGATTATCACTAGAAATGTGCGAAAGAGCCTCTCCTCAAGTGAACGCCCTTAAGTATTTGAAGGTTAAGTCTCTTTTCATCAAAGACTCATGGTGAAGAGTTGGAAGAAGGGCTTTGTCGGATTTTTCCTTGTCTTACAATACTTGAGGTATGCAGATCATGATATATCATTCATAATATTTATGAGTAGAATATAGCATTCATAATATTTATGTTCTTTTGCTTATTTTTAGTAAGTTGGATATGTTATTATGTTTTTCCATTGATTGTATGTATGTTAAATTTAACTTTTTTTCCCTATTATTAGAAGGGAATTGAATCCTAGTGAAGAGTGTCTCGGATGCCACTAAATTACATGAGTCTTGGCATATTAAAATTTAACTTTTCTTTGTTTAAATTTTCATAGTTTTATCTTTATTATTATATTATTATATTTATGTAATATTAATATACATTGAGAGGGGGTCTAGGCGTGTATTAAGCGTATTTCCAATGCTTTTGTCTGTCTAAATAAGGGAACACTGAACAACATCAATCTCATGAAGCGAGAGTGTAGTATAATCATAATATGTATTTCAACAGTATAAATACACATAAATAGGTAGATATATACAAAGAAATTTACTATAATTAGAAAGAAATATACAATAAGTAGAACAGGAAAATTTTCAAAAACCCCCCGAAGGTTTTACAACAAAACTTCCCACTCTGAGTGACGTGTATGGATACACTCTACGTGTATTTTGTGAATTCTATGTGTATTTAAAATACACGTGGCGTGCATATATATACGCTACATGATATATGAGGTTTTGTTACAAAACTTTCAGGATGTTTAATTTGGAAAGGGACTCAAGTAGATCAAACACCATATATAACAGTCTCATTCTGGGGCTATACATATGACACGCTATGACACTAGAGTACGCCACATGGGAAATTACAACCATGTAACGTACTTCAATACATACCACATAGCTGTATGGTGTCATATATATGACGCTAGATCAAAATCACCATATAACATATAAAGGGAATAATTGCATGTTAATTTACCATATATGTGGAGTAGAAGTACAAAGAAAATAATATATATATTGTTATATAACTATAGCATGGTCTCTTTTGGGGCCAAAAAAAAAAGAATTTTGCCTTAAAATAAGTTTATGATTTGACTGGGAATGGAGTACATATTTTATTTACCTACATGTCTACATAAAAACAAGGTCCCAAGCTAAAGTGATCATTCATTCCTCAACATTAGAAGATAAATTTGGTAGCTAGATAAATATCACATCTAATTGTGTGATAGCGTTGTTGAGGTATAATATCTAGTAGACAATCATCCACCCCAGCAGGCTGTAATTAGTTTAAGTTCAATTCTATTTTTATTATGTACTTTTTGCTCATTTCCATTTGATCAATTGTAAATAGGTTATGGAAAAAAAAATTTAGTACAGTTTATGCAAAAAATCCATTGACAAATGTCATTTGGCAACCAAAAAAAAAAAAAAAAAGGATG
>CAVNYN010248430.1:0-123611 GCA_963692815.1 Nyctanthes arbor-tristis
ATTCGATCAGAAGGATTCCGAGTATCAGAGAGCATCATGGGCACTATCAACCGGAGAAGCAAGAGCTCAAGCGTCGAAGACAAGGAAGAAAATTACAGGAGAATGGGTTTAGATCTTGTATCAGGCTTAAGCACTGAACTATGCAATGTAAAGAAGATGGCTACCGTAGATTTGGATGTTCTTGCAAGTTCGCTATCGAATTTATCTGATGGAATGAGTAAGCTGCAGAATCTATTGCCCAAGATTCTGAAGGCAGAGGGGGAAAATGGCAACTTTGCAAACTCAATGAGATCATTCTTGAAACATGCTGAAACAAAGTTAAAGGAATTGCAAGAAGATGAGAATGAAGTTCTATTACATGTGAGACAAATGACAGAATACTTCCATGGAGATGTGAGCAAAGATGAATCGAATCCACTTCGGATTTTCATAATTGTAAGAGATTTTCTGAACATGTTAGATAATGTGTGTAAAGAGCTTAAGAGCTTAAAACAAGCGCGTAGTCCTAATCCTCTTGCTCCATTTAGATAGATTAGAAGGATTTATTTGTATATAGTTTCTCTCAAGTCTCACAATACTTAGCTGAAATTTGTGTAACATCTTCTAAATTCGAATGGGAATTGGCTCTATGAGTGTTAATGTGTAAAAACTTCAAGAAGGTATGAATGTTAAGCTAATCTTTAACTCAATTATTAGTTCATTTTTACTTTCAGGTTCCCGTAGAGAAGAACGTAGTCGTTGTGTGTTAATTACCCTTTCCTTTTATTTCTTGCAGCAAATGCTGAGGAATCTCAGAGTATGACAAAACTTAGAACAGCCAAACAAGTTTCTTTATCTTAACAAAGCAAGGAATATGAATCAATTCTTTTTATTAACTTCCTTCACAGATCGGAAGAGGCCATCAAAGAACTCCCATGGATTGCAAGCCTATTGTATTTCTCTTATTAGGTTTCTCAGCATCATTCATCTTTCTGCTTCCAGATTTTCGAAGAAACAAAAACCGACTAGTCTCCACAGAGAAACTAAAGATCGTCAATGAAACTCTGCATGAAGCTGAAGAAAGAGTAATAAGGTATGAAGAAAGACATGACCAAATCCTTAGCCAAATTTGCTCGTATTATATGGTAAACGAGAAGCTAGAAGAGGCCCTCCTGGGGGCTCGAGATGCCGTGAACGAGGCCTTGGAGTTCTCTATTGGTCTTCGAAAATTGCAAATGGAAATCATTAGCTCCTTCCCCTGACTTACAAGTACTCATGTAACATAGTTGTGTATGTATGTTTAGCAAAAAAAAAAAAAATATATATATATATATATTTACACACGTAGTCGCTCATAAATCATAAAATTTTTATATAGATCATCATCAGTATCTTTTCTATAGTTTTATTCGATCTTGTACCATGTTGAAAATCCAACATCGGAATTGAATCAAAGAGTACTAGTGTACAAATAACTCAAAGAGTCCAATTGAAACAAAGGGGGGAAACTAACCTCTGTATCAAATACAAAAATACTAAATAAGCACCTTTTTTTGTCTCCCAAGTAAAGAAGATTTAAAAAAATTTAAATACAAATTAGCACTCCCACAAAAGGAAACAAATATATATGAAAAATAATAATAAGTTTGAATTAAATAGATGCTCAAGAGCCACCACCATTGTAGGTCTTGCCTCTAAAGATTGGTGTTTATTTAGGGTTGAAACCAAAAAATGGAATCCATGTATAGTATATTGTGGAGAAGTAAGTTTATTTGTCCTGATGAGTCGGAGATCGAATGGTAGATTGGTTAAGCCTTGCTGCTGCTGCCACAGATGCTGCTACGCCTCCTGGTCGAGTGCACAAATTGGGATCGTTTCTCAGCTCCGCGCCTATCACCCCTTCAGCATCTCGACGTGTCACTGGCTTATCTGATGGCAATTTTGCGCTTGCGCCCTGTCATAAAAACATTTGTCGCATTGCTTAATCTTATTGAATCGAGTCATGCGACATGGTCACAGTAAATGACAGAATGATGCAATTTTTCTTGGTAGGATCCTATTTTCTTACCTATTACATCTCTTTTACAAATACAAATAAAGTTAAAATATGTGACACTGGGCACATTCCTAAATAAGACCGACCAAACTCTAACAACTTAAACTTTTAGATATGCTAGTGTTTCAGGAAATGAAACTAATATATATGGTAATATGGCAATGCAATGTAGAGACTTACTGAAAGAATGTCGGCTAACTTTGTCTTCTCCTCATCCCTCGTCAGGCGAGCGTTACGAGTTGCTGCAGATTGTGCAGCGGCAGCAACACCACCAGGTATTATATTGGTACGGCCAGTGGCCCTCACTTCGGCAGCTTGTATCGCGGCCGCATCGCTATAGTCAACAGGCTTATTTCCTGCTGTCAATGCAGTAGCTTCAAGTGCTTCACCAATTGTGATGTTCCCTCTTTGCTCATAAATGGATTCTGGGCCAAGTGGAGAGGGTATTTGGATGTCATGCCCAATAACCTTACAATAGATACTAAGTTAGGCCACGTCATTTAAACAAATGAAACATAATAAATGTCTTGTTATTTTATTTTATTTTTTTAAAAGCTAGATTGAGATTGCCAAAGAAAATATTATGTCAATTATTATTATTATGTAGACATTGCATGATTGATTAATTATATGTAGAAAAACCTGTCCAGTGTTTGATTCAGAGATTAAACGTTTGGCGGGCACATTAATCTCGCTGACGACTGCACCTTTATTATCACTTCCAATGTCACCTACCGACTGAATCGCGACTGCCAGGCCTTCATTCTGTAGTTTTTCGGTCGCCTGACTTTCGGCTGATTGCACCGATACTTTAGCATTGACTTGATCAGGCTCTTCTTGCAGAGATTCAGGTTTCATGGGTTGTTCTTGGCTCATTTTGTTGGTGGTGATAGCCAAAAAAATGGAGTTAAATGTGTGAATGAATAAATGGAATCTGTTTTCTTGGCAGGATTATTACAAAGTAGATGGAAACCTTTGTTTATATGTTATTGTCATGTGGCTATGAACAAGCCCAACTGAGACATTTATGGTAAGAAAAGAATGTCCTTAATTCTCACACACTTGAGGCAACAGAAGAGCCACTTGTTTAGTTCAAATTTAACACAAATTTAGTCCACCTACTTTTTGCTATAAATAGCTAATCTTTATTATTCCACTAAAACAAGATGTTAGATTGATATTAGTCCCTTATCCTCAATTAATTTGAGTATTTAAAATTTTTGTTCCATAAAAAAGAATTGAGATTTTGGGAAACATTTTTCTCATAAACGCACGTAAAACCCTTCACTATTGATATTTAGTATTACTAGTGCTATAGCACCAAAATAAATATTAAGACACTAATGGTAGGAACAAGCACCAAAAGAGTTGAAGCATGTAAAAACATTGACTATTGATATATAGCATTATTGGTGCTCTATCACCAAACTAGGTAATGAGAACATCGACAATCGTAAAACAAAGCTGAGGCACCTGATTCAACTTTTTTTAGTGCAATATTCACTAATTAAGAGCCCGTTTATATGTTATAGAAAAAGAGCCGCATTATGTGTGTGTTGGAAAATTTCACATATCGTCTTCAACTTTTGCACATTATATCGCTTGAATCCTCAACCTTCTTTTTCAACACGCTGAGTCTCTAACTTTTTATAAATATACAAATAAGGTCCTTATTGACATGACAGATTCCCTTACGAATCTTGTTAAACCCCTAGCAAAATTACTTTTATACACTTGCTTCTTTAAATTAAAAAACAAAAATGTATAGGAGTTCTCCCCTCCCCCATTGTTTGCCAGAAATGATGCACTTTGCTGTCATATTTTGTAGCACAGGGGGGTTCTTCCCCGTAGCGGTTAATCCTTTTTTTTTTTAAAGTCCTTTTTTTATATATTATTTTTTATTTTTAAAACCTTTTTGTTTTTTAATTTAAAGAAATAAGGGCATAAAGGTATTGGTAGAGATTTAATAGAATTATAGGCAGAATCCATCGATAGGACTTTATTTACATATTTATGAAAAGTTAAAGACCCAACTCGCTGAAGAAAAAGCTGGGGACTTAGGTGATACAAAGTGTAAAAGTTAGAGACGATATGTGGAATTTACCCGATATATCCATTTAATTATTATTATTTG
Organism: Nyctanthes arbor-tristis; assembly: GCA_963692815.1. NCBI lineage: Eukaryota > Viridiplantae > Streptophyta > Magnoliopsida > Lamiales > Oleaceae > Nyctanthes > Nyctanthes arbor-tristis. The sequence goes on from CAVNYN010248430.1 coordinate 4,170, forward strand.
GGGGTGGAGGTTAGGCCGCTTTCCTAAAGTATTAGGGGATAAAATCCATATTGAAAAAGTAACAGCAAACAACTAACATAAAAAGTATTTGAACTACCCTTTTAACAAATTGAACTTTTCAGGTAAAACTCTAATTTTTAATATGATAGTAGAGCTACAAATACTTAAACGAGTCTGTATGCTCTTTGGCTTTCCCAACTATTCACCTATTCTTCCCTCACAAGCATTGCGCTGGTTCTCTTTGAGATTGGTGTGTTCTAATGAGCCACTATCTCGCAGGGGTATTATTAAGGACGCTGAATCTACACCTGGAAAATATAAAAAATCTTCCAAATCAGAAAATGAATACTACATAAAGAAAGGGCTTGCCGTGCCGTTCCAGTAGTGTTTGTGAATTAGTAGTTTTGGGGAGGGGGTGGGAATGCAAAAAGGTAAATAAAGAGTGCCCAAAAGAATGGGCGAGTTAGGTTTGAGTCTTCATCGATCGGGTGGATCTATATGCTCCGGGGTGGGGAGAGATAAAATCTAACATCCCTTAAAATACTAAAAAAATAACTAATATATTAAGTATTTGAACTACTTATCTTAGAGCATCAACATTGGTAGTGCTAAATTAGAGTGTTAGTGAAGTTATTAATTAATAACTCAAAAATGTAATTACATTGGTAGTGTTAATGAAGTTGTTAAAAAAATCTTTTTAACATCTTGTTATAACTTTATTGTTAAAGTTAACAATAATTTGAACAACTTATGTGGTCGATCATATTTATTTTCTTTATTTTTTATAATGTTCATAGGTTGAATCAATTTAGTCATGACCCACTTTTAATTTAAAGTTGAATTATAAGGGTTAGTTTTCACCACCAATGTGTTAGATATCAATAACTAAATTTAACTTTCTTATATGACACTTAACAGTTACTAAAATTCTACTTTATAACTTATGTGGATAGTTAAATATGACAACACCAATGTGGATGCTCTTAATATGTTAACATTTTAAATTGAAACCCTAAATATGAGTGTTGCCAAACTGCCATTGAATAAGGATAGTGATGATGCATTTAAAGACATAATAAGCACAATTAGTTAAAAGGATTTACCTAAACAAATAGAGAAGATCGTGAAGAAAATTCCACTTGAACTGAAATGATGAACACCTTTTAGGGCTTCTGTTGTCTTTCTATTAGTGAAAATTAGAAATTACTCCCTCCTTCCTATAAAGATGGTCTTATAGTTAATTTCACATGAATTAACAAATAATGGTTAATATAGTTGAACATTAAATTTTATCGATATCTTTGTATATATACCTTTGTCTCATTAATCATTTAAAATGGGTAGTTGATGTAGATTAATAACAAATTACATTTAATTAGGGGCATATATGTAAATAAAAAATTAAATGCATATTTAATATGATAAGTGCCAAACAAAAATAATATACTAGACTATTTTTTGTGAGACAGAAGGAGTAACTCAATTAGATGTTAAAAATATTTCATAAAATGCTCGTCGCAAATATTTCTAATGGTCGGGTACATCATTAAAATGATCTTCTATACATCCAAATTGCGTGCCCTTACTCTTGCTCACTTTACAACTTCGGCAGTTTAGCCAAGAGGAGCACGATTAAGGTGCTAGTTATAGCCAAGAGGAGCACGATTAAGGTGCTAGTTATCTTGAGTTGGTATCAATCTCACAAATCCTAAATTTTTAGGAATAACATTTTCGTAGCGAAATGATCTCCTCTTTCTTGGTGAAAGCAGAAGCCTTACCTCATTCGAGGAGATATTTGTCCCTGTCAATGATTGCGGAATTCACACACTAGCACCATTAATCTCTAAATACTAACGTGACAGTGTCACGTTAGAAGTCTAAGTGACGTATGACACCAAGTTTGATAATTCATGAGAATGGAGATTATTTTTCTTAAACAGCTTGATTGATTCTTATTATAATTACTCTTTTTTTTTTTTTGGGTGGGTTGGCGTGGGGTAGGGTGAATGCCTACCATTAAATTAATATAATTACACTTCTTTAATTACAGATCTCATCAAACTCATGAAATTTCTACTATACATTTTTTTTTTTTATAAATCATTGACTTACATGAATTATAAGGGGAATCAAACAAGGGCACAAGATGTTCCAAACATTCTTTAAGTTTGAAATTTGAGGAAGTTTCATGGAAATGAATATTCCAAATAGCATATTTATCGTGTTGAACGAAGGTATTAATATTACATATTTTTATTCTACATCTAGTGTTCTAGACTATAGACAAGTCATATGTTCCTATATGTTCCATTGACAATGAATGAGATTCAATAGTCAAAAAAATCAATTCAAATATATCATTTCAGAATAACAAGATCTCTTATCACCAGATTAGCACGTTATTATGCCAATTTATTATATTAGACCAATTTCAAAAAAAAAAAAAAGGAAAGAAAAGGAAAATACACATGGCTCTTTTATTACCGCATATGCATTGTTACATGTAAGTCAGTTGACACAATAATATATAAAACTAATCGGGTAGAAGTACATAGATGACTATTCTTTTATAGTAATTTATTGTCATGTTTATATTTATTATAAGGCTAATGGTCTGATAATGACATTTTTGTGCAAATGAATATCGCTTTAAGAATAATTACAATATAAGCATAAGCATGTTGAAATTGTTGAAGACTCTGAGTGGACCCAGAAGTCGTGACTTTTATTCAAAGCTGTTTTTTGCGAATAAATTCCAACTAATATCTGCCCCTCAAACGCGACTTTTTGCTTTATACGAATTCGATTACCGGAACGTATTAGTATCTGTGTTTAATTAAAGCATAGCTTGTAAAACATGATTTATTATATATATATATATATGAAACTTTATATTAGAAATGCGACCTATCTGATTTGCAGTTAAATTAAAGTTGAAATAATAATTGTGAAAACAACTTATAAAGTAAAGTTGATATTTATTCATTGGTTGGTTTCGTTTATTTGTAAAACTAATTAGCAGTCAGAGTCATTTGGGATGAGATTCGTTGAAGATGTGTTTGGAGTGTGGCTGCCCACATCAATGGCACACATCCGCACAAGAAAAGAAAATTCAGCCGGAAAGTTCCAAACTGAACAGCTCCCAAGCTAATTTGTCAACACTTCCATAATCTAGTTTGTTTGGCACTTATTATTATACATTCATTTATTATTATGAATAAGTTGGTCGAACAATAATTAGTTCAAAAATTTTATGCATTTTGGAGAAAATTCCGGTACTCCAGGAGTCAGTACTCTTAGCCAATCAGAAATCTGCATATGGATTTAAGGATGTCAATTTATTATTTAATTTGAGCTCTGAATTCCACATGTGAGTTTTCTATTAGTTAGGAGTACCGAGTATTGAGTCATTCAGAATTTTTTCCATGCGTTTTGCAAGAGTCACAATTAATACCCACTAAATTTCACATTATGAAAATGTTGAGATATAATATTTTGTTGTTGCATTTTAACATCTTCTTTTTATAATTTACATTCCCCAAAATAATAGAATTTCTAGTGCGAAATTTATAATAATAAGCGTAATCATAAATCTTAATTTATCCATAGAAAATTATCCTAAAATATCTTTGTTGTTTTTAAAAGTCCAAAATATGCGTCAGAGTAACCCAACAAAATAAACAAATAATATTAAGGAAATGTCAAGGAGTCAATCAAAATTTACTGTACACTTTTTCTGAGAAGTGGGCGGGTTAAAAAAAAAAGAGCCTAGTCCTTCTATTCTACAAAGATATTTCCCTATCAAGTTTCACACAACTCTATTCTACAAAGATATTCCCTTCTCAAGTTTCACACAACTTAAGAAAACATGATTAATTTACTTAGAAAAGTAAAATTAACCCACAAAAATCCTATAATTTCCTTATTTACTCATGAAATATTGATTAGTTCACAGATCGGAAAGCGTCGTGTAATGTTAGTGTCGTTAAGTCCAAAAATATTAAATAAGGGTATGATAGAAAAAGAAAACTTTAATACAGATCTAAAAAGGGAAGGGAAATATAATTTGAGACATACAAAAAAGGAAAGGAAAACATCTTTTTTGGACGGAGGGAATTTAAAATTGTCTCCAGATCTATATTTTATTTCTTGTCATGTCGTTTACATATCTAAATGAATTATGAATCGAATTTCAAACTTGATCCTCTTATGACATGACATTGAGAGTAATATTTGCATTGGTTCGTAGATAGTAATTTTTATCAATCGATTATTAAAATTTTTTTAAGTAAGATAAGTAATCAAATTAAGAAGTAAGAAGTTTAGAGAAATGAAAAAATAAAATTCAATCAGTTGCAAAATCAAAATGTTTAAAAACGTGGAAGCCCATATTGGTCAGCCGCCAGTCAAGTCGATGTGGGAGGCCAAACGATTTACGTCACAAGAAATTTTTAAATAATAAATAAACATATGGAAAGTTCTATTGTGAAACCAACCAACTGCACGTGTTTGAGTGATTAATTAATAATTTTTTTCATTCATCCAAAATAAGCAACTTTTATTTTTCTTTCTCCCTTCTCTTCTCTTATTTTTTCTTCTTCTTTTTCTTCGTTTTTTTTTTGTTGTTTATATATATATATATATATATATAAACTTTAGGGTTCCTTCTTTGTAACTTTATTTATTTTCTTCTTGAAAAGACAATTTTTTATGTAACGTTTCATGTTTTTCTAAAGTCATTGAAATTTGAATATCTACTAACATTTTAGTTAGATTATTACGATAGTAAATTGTAAAGGTGGGATGTTTGGGATCTAAAATTCAAGTCCCACTAAACATATGAATTTGAGTAGGTTTGGCCAAGTTAATATTGTTGGTTTATTTGATTATTTATTGATTGGTTATATAAATATAATTCCATTTATTATAATAGTAAATTGTATTGTATTTGTATATTTATAACGAACAAACCATTAGGGAGACTTGTATCTCACTGTCAAAGAAAAATTAGAACATCATTGATATGTTTGGATTTGACGTGGACTAAAATATCACAAAAATGTTATAAAACCAATGGCTAGTTTTCTTATAAAACCAACATGGGCATAATCCCGGTTCCCCCATGTCTGAGAGTCTAGAAATGGATTTTTTTTTATGAAAGTTTAAAAAGGTCTAGATAAATATTCCTGGATTCCCAATAAATTTAATAAAATCCCATAAAATCTATAGAAGTCTTATATTTAAAAAAGTCTTTAAAAGTCTCAATTGAATACAACTCCCTTAATTAAATACTTTGAGATTTTTTAAGATTTTCTAAAAGTCATAAAAAGTTTTAATTAGATACTTTAACAATATGTTTGGCAACTTATCTAGATTATAAATTGGATTATAATCTGCCACACGATATTATTTCATTGGTTTCACTTTTTTTAAAAAGTCAAAAAGTAAAAGTCAAGCTGCAATTATTGACTTTTTACACAAAACAATCAATAAAATGATGTTACATTGCAGATTATAATCCAGATTATAATATGGATCCTAGCCAAACACGATTTTTAAGAAGTCTTAAAAAGTCTTCATTAAAAACCTCAAGATTTGTACAGTCTTTAAATGTCTTAATTGAACACACCCCATAGTATTTTTTTAAAAGACAGATCACCTTTATATATATAGAGCAATTCTCGAGGGACATGAAAATGAAACATTATTAAGTGACATTATCATGTAGCACACATTTATTGGGTGATGATTACATGACAATTTTTTCATCATCCAATATAAGTGTGACATATAAGAATGTCACCTAATAATACCCTATTTTTATGTCCCCTTAAAATTTTTGATATATATATATAATATTCTTTTTGAAGGGAAATCAACTTTATATTTAATACACTTGATTTTATGTAATTATTAAAATGATTTAGAATCACCCCAGCAAAGAGGAGTTTTTTACTCTTTTGTTTTAAATAACGGTGATAACAACAACAATGATACTTCATAAAAGTATTGATTGGTCTAAATACATTTTCATCATAATATTATCAAGCGACTGTTTTAAGGTGTAATTAAAACTACACCTAGAATTGAATGCAAAATTATTTGAATTTCAATTTGAAAAGCTCGTACAAAAGACCTAGGATGAATAAACGATTTAATTTGACAAGATTCATTTGGCTGTAGATTAATAAATTTAGTGATGGAAATTTAATAGAATTTAGAAATGTGCGATTATAATTGAACTATTGTCAAATCTGTAGATGTGAAATTATAATATAATGGTAAAATAAGAATAAAAAAAAGCACTATAATTTCTAGTCTCAATTTAGCATGATATGCATATGACATGCGCTGAAATTAATGAGCTGTGGGAAAAAAGTCTAGTACTCTAAAAAGTCCAGTACTCATGGAGTAATGGACTTTTTTCCCACAACTCATTAATTTCAGTGCATGTGGATTCAAAGGCCCTAATTTATTATTTAATTTAAGTCATGAATCTCACATGTATATTTCTAATTGGCTAGGAGTACCGAATGCTCAGTACTCTTGGAATATTAGATTTTTTCCTGAGTTGTGCTATTTGAACAAAAACATATACAAAAATTCTAATAAAACTGACACATGACACGATTCTTTTTTAACACATCACATAACTTTTACATCAATACAAATTACTTATGACACTTGTTTATTTTGTCACTTTTTTTGTCCATTCTTTTGTCAAATTAGAAATTTCCAAAATTAATCCCTAACTCAAACCAGGCAAAGCTCGCTAGCCAAACATGGTGCAAGAAAAGTCAGAGAATTCCCTTTGATTTTTCATTTCTTTACTTCGCCATCACGACACATCTCTCTCTCTCTCCCCATATATTTTCTTGCTGTAATCTGAACTCGCACTCCCCTCTACTCCATTAGTTATTAGGGGAAAAGGAAAAAAGGAGAATTGAAAAGAGGGAAAAAAGGGCAAAAAAATTTATAATTTCTGCAAGCTGTTGAATTCACCACGATGAAATCCACCGCCATACAGAGTCGCGGCAGCGACACACAACATGGGTTCCGAATTTTCTTTCCATTCTTCATCCTCCTCCTCTCTTACGAGCTCGCCGTCGTCGGAGCTCAGCCTAATCCGCCGGAATCTGACACCAACAACAGTTACAACTACACAACTTTCACCCCATCCATGGCCATAATCATTTCGGTCCTAATAGCGTCGTTTTTCCTGGTGGGTTTCTTGTCTCTCTACATCAGCCGCTGCTCCGGCAGTTCCGGCACTCTTGGAAGCGTCCGTCGGGCTCTCTCCATGCGCCGCCGTGCCGCCGGCCTCGACCCGTCGGTGATAGAGACTTTTCCGACGTTTACGTACTCTGAAGTAAAAGACCATAAAATTGGGAAAGGAGCGTTGGAGTGTGCCGTTTGTCTGAACGAATTTGAAGCTGATGAAACTCTCCGATTGATACCAAAATGCGATCATGTATTTCATCCGGGATGCATCGACGAATGGCTCGGCTCTCACTCGACCTGCCCGGTTTGCCGGGCGAATTTGGTTCCCGGTGAAGAAACCGATGGTGTGCCGCCGGATATGACGGACGTGGGAGCCAGTGAAAATTTGGAGAGAATCAGTAGTCTGAGGAATGAGGAAGTTGTCATACAAGTAGCCGGCACCGGCGAAAACCAGCCGGAGGACGTGAACCGGAACCGGGACTCGAGTTTTGAGAACACGAACCGGCCGCCGAGGTCTTTTTCTATAAAAAGGCTAAGGACTTTCAATTTTGGTAGGTTCAGGTCCCACTCAACCGGGCATTCATTGGTTCAACCGAATGAAAATCTTGACCGGTTCACTTTGAGATTACCGGAGGATGTTAGGAAGGAGATGCTCGACCGGGCAAGGCTGAACCGGACTAAAAGCTTTGCAACAAGGTTTCCGGGTGAAGGGAGTTCGAGAAGGGGTTACAGAACCGGTGGAGGAGAAGGAAGCCGACCGGGTGGAAGGTGGTTTGATCGGTCGAATCGGTGGAGCTTTAATATGGCCCGGCCGGTTTTCTCCAGAGGCTCGTCGATGAAATCGCCGAGGGGGGTGGGAGAAAACGGCGAAGGGTCATCAAAGGGCGGAAGGACGCCGGTGAAAATGCCATCGTTCAAGTGTCTGGAACCAAAGACCGGAGATGAAACCAGTAAAGTGTCCGATGGGCCGATCCGTTCTCCCGTTTAGATGGTTATCTCTTCCTGGCTTGAATTTGGGAACCACAGTTTGAAAATTTTGCCAGAATACAATTGGTCAACTTTGGTGATCCATATTCCATAATAATGTACATTATTTTAAACTCTTATTGTTTTGTTAAATTGGATTACTATTCCTGGGGTAAATTTTTTTTTTAATAATTAAAGAAGGGGGTTGGTGGGGGGGGGATTATTATTGGAATGTACAAGATCTTTGACAACATTTGAGAATTAACAGTGACAGTACCAAATACCCAATTTTGTCCAAATTTTGTGTGCCATAAACCTACTATCTTGTTAATCAAAAGTTTTCTTACACTTTTTAAAATAAGTGATTATGGACATTGGACAATACTCTAAACATAATTTCTTAGGGCAATTCTAATGTTTTTGTTCTCTTTGTTCAACTTCTTTCGATAATGGAAGGGTTAATCTTATTTTTAAGGTTTTCACTTTCAACCAAATAATGTAAAGAGCTTTTTCTTTTTCATTTTTCATTTTTTTTTTTTGGGTGCTGGCGGTGGGTTGGGGGAGTTAAAATAGGGGCCAAATTTGCGCCCCTTTTTAATAATAGATTAAATTTTCACTAGCGCATTGCACGGTTAGACATATTATCAAATTATCTACATAAATATCAATATTTAGTTTTCATAAATTATGATAAATAATAAAAGCAATTAACCTGATTTAACATCATATAGTATAATATCATATGGTGACATATAATTATGTGACATGGATCAGAATAAGAAGCACGGGAAATCACAACCATTGGTATGCCCCAATACATTCCACATGGCCAGATGGTAGTATCATATACCATATAGACATATAGTGTTAGATTATTTTTACTATTAAATGGTATTAATAAAACAAATAAATTTATTTACCCTATGATACACAACGGAAAAGGGACTATATAGTATGAAATGATTATTCGCTCGATGGTATTTTGTAGTAACTTATATATTTTTAATTTTTTTACAAATATATTATATCGTCACGGATGATGTAAACTATAAAATTATATATATCATAATAAAAGAAGATTAATTAATCACAAATAATAAATATGAACAACTCACCGTTTGATAATATATAATGAAATTGATAACTATTAATAATAATATATATATATAAAGTAAAAACAAATTGAAAGAACAAAACCGAATAAAGACTCTTCATTATCAATTTCGTTAATAGTATGAAGGTTGAGGACTCTGTGAGGGGGGGGGGGCAAAGAGCATATCCGAATAAGGACAAAAAAATAAAAACAAAAAAGTAGAAGGGATAAATATTAAATTTATCGCGCTGGTCACCACAAAACAATCAAAATGACCAAAAAGCCCCCACTTGAAGCATTTTGGAGGGGAAAATTGTGATCAAACTGTACCGCGGTGTCTCTCATTTAATTAATATATAGATTCATCCTCAAGATGGGTATTTTCCATTTTTAGTTCTTCTTTCCCAGATAGGTTCTTCCTCCCTTTGGTTTTCACTTTGGGTTTCGTACTCCACATTAAAATTGCTTTTAAGCCTTGTTCTTTCTAGTTAGTTTTTCTTCCTTTTTTTTTAAATCTTTTTTAGTGAAAAGAGATTATTATTTAAAATACGGGTAAGAAATTAGAAAGATTGTAAGAAATTGTGAGAGAGTTTAATAAGAAAATGCAGTTGGCGTGAGTTTAAATTATTGAAATTTTTAATAGTGAAAAGATAAATTGTAGAAAACGGGACATTACTCTATTTGTAGAATATAATAGGTTCTAATCTTGTTTGTTGGCAAGGATTAGGATAGACTAAAGTTTCCAAGTATGGTGTACATGGACATGCAATAAGAGAGAATGAGTCTATAAAATATGTAAATGTAATTGATTTGACGAATTTTCCTTTCAAAATAGAATTGATTTACAAATATGGGTTTTCGACAGGTTTGTAGTTTTTATAATGTGGAAACTGCATAGTTTGCGTAGAAAAACATCACATACATATAGCACAAACTCTCCAAAATACATTAACGTAGAGTATCAGAAAAAATATTGCTATTTATCTAAACTGGAGACCGACCTCCAATCTAGTTGACATTCTCTCATTAGAGAATGAATGGAATGGACAACTGTCTCCATATATTTATGGTTCATCATTTATCTTCTAATGAGAATCTCCAACTAAACTAGATACCAATCTTTAGTCTAGATAAATATCATTACGTTATTGGAATAGTACAGTGTGCAAATGATTCATTTGGTTGTGCTTCAAATGGATATTATTTATTTTGAAAAAGCTTCGAATGGATATTAATTGGAAGTTGGCTCGGCAAGGTCGACTGCCTGCATTTTCCAGTTAATAATGCGAACCGCTGTTACCGAAAATCCGAATTGGCCTCAAAGATCGATCTTGAATATCGAGAAAAGTTCCAAAATCATTTTGCAAAGCCTGCAGTTAAATACAGACCTAAGTTCTTAACAACATTCATTCATCACTCTCCAAATTGAACGTAAACACCACCATTCACATGGAAGATATTGCACAAATTCAAACGATATAACTCAGATAGATATTGCAAGGCCAAAATTGATGCAAAATATGAATAAACCGATCCTTCAATCCGGTAAACAAAATGAACACATTCATTATTATTAGATAATCAAAGAGGAGAAAAATAAGCATTATACACATACAGAAATAAAATCTTATAAATAAAATAACATCATTCATGGGACACAAGTACTTGATTGACAATCTCAATAGGAAATGGGGAAAGGTCGGGCAAATAACACTTCATTGCAGATGTAAGAAACATGGCAAAAACCCAAATGAGAGACAAGAAAGTCTTCAAGTCCAGTAAGTGTGACCTTTAACAGAATTAATTTAACAGGTCAGCAGTGTATCCATCTCGATTACATTCAATAAAATTTGTAATAGCCGGAGCCAGGAGTGGAGCTGCCAATTTGGGGCTCCTCTAGAGACTCTTTTCCAGCAGAAAGATTCCCCTTCTTCAGAGATCCTAGCAAGAACCTTGTCTTTATACCATTGCACGCAAAGGGCACGCGTCCATTGGAGACGCATACTGCAAAACTGAACAAATACATTCTAGATATTCAAAATGGCAAATTTCATCGCTTTCTGGATAAATCATCTCCAAAGAATCCAAGTACCAACGTAGATTAGTTATCAGACTAGCCATCTGGCAGCTTGATCGGTAACCAGAACGGATAAGGCCCAGAACACTGAATGCAACATTTGCATAGTCTACCATACAAGGCAATTTCCACCTCGTCATATGTGCGATTCAAGTGTTCCAACAAACAAAACTTGCAAATTCTTTCTAAGTTTGTGTGAAGACACTCATAATTCTTGTAACAGGCTACAAGTTAACACCAAGGATATTATAATTCAGGGTTCTTATAAATGGCTTCTAAAGCATAATTACTTCCAAAATCCTCGTCTCCTCCACCCGTACTAGCCGAGATGTCACTAAAACAAAGAATCTCTACAAGAAGCACAATTTAAAAGGTAGGGGGAAAATGACAGCAATAGATGGAATATTCAAGAAGAGTCATATCTTTAAAAGAACCTGATTCCAAGCAATTCTATTGGAAATCTCATCTTTAAGGATTTCATTACAGAATTTGAGTTCATCTTTCCATCCTCGAGTTTGTTCCACGACCCACTGCATAAGGGAATGTATTGTAAATCTCACGCACCAAATAAACAGTAAGTAATGGTGTTGTGCTCTGCATCAGCCTCTATAAAATCTGCTGTAAATTCAAGTTCATTGCTAGTTATTCCATACGTGTTTCTGACAAGCCCATTTCTGTTAGACCAGGCAGAATAGCTCATTCCGTCCTTGTGTAAAATTGTTGCCTAGAACTCAAGCTCGCTGTTAACATCATGTCACAGAAATAGTAATTAAAGAATTTTATTTATTCAATGGCAACCAAAAGTTACAGGAGTCAAAAGAATTAAAAACTTGGGGAGAAAAATATAAAAATGTTATAAAGAAACAAAAAAATTCATAGAAGAATTTTGGATTAAATTGAAAATAAAAATAAAAAAGAAGCCATTCAATATAAATGTGGGTTTTAATTTTTCTTTTAAGATGATTTAATATATTAATATATAAATTTGTGATGAAAGTAAAATGATTGCAAGCATTTGTAAAGTGAAGGAAAGAGGTCAAATTGCAAGTCATGTTATCTTTGTATTCGCTTAAAAGAAAATATAAATAAATAGTTGAACAAATTTAAAAAGTATAGTACGCTATGGTAGTAGCAACATTGTGTACCGCTAGATGAAAATATCAAGTCACAACTGCCATTATTTAATATTTATTATTATTATTATTATTATTATTATTTGATAGGATCAACATCCATTGTTGGATGTGATAAATGGGATAATTTGACACTAATTTAATAAAGAACAAATTGATACTTATATACCTCTATGACCATGTTTTTACATAATTCGGCTGGTATCTTAACTCTCCACATTGACCAACTCAAATATAATCATACAGATAATGCTCTATTTAGACACATCTTCACTGAACTCGTTAAATTCAGCCTAAACAAGAAGTTCCCAAATCCCAATTTAAAAGCACAAAGAGAGAGAGAGAGAGAGAGAGAGAGGGAGGGAGGGAGGGAGAACCCAAGCTAAGTAACTACAATATATTGAGATTGAGCATGTTGGGATGTGAGCAAATGAATCACTAAATATTTACACTACATATTCCTTTGCGTAAAAACAAGTAACTAGTCCAGGAACTCTAAATTGACTTGCATCTTAATAACTCAATCAACTACACATTGTAATCCATTTTCGATATCTTCGCCGCATACCCATTCTTTTTAAGCTTGAGCGGAAATATAGACATGAATAGACAATATAATGATCAAGACATTAGATTTATAACTAATAACAATCTGCAGTTGCTTGAACTAGCAAAAGCAATGCTTATACCACACACATGGACTAATATTGTATTTGAATAATTGTGGTCCCGCACGTTACTTGTAGATATTCAGTGTAATTTGAAAAATTAGCACACTTTACTAATTCCTAATTTCTCACTAAAATTAAATCAGTGGCTAGACCTGAGAGACCAAAAGGAGAGAGAAAAGGAGTATCATTCCCGTTTGCAAGCAAAGCACACATCATGTCATGAAATGGATTGCAGCATCATGCTTTGATGCTAATTATCGTGCACAGGCTATAAGAGGCAGCATAGATTACATTGATGCTAATTATCATGCGCACTATAAGAGGCAGCATAGATTAAAAGATAAGAAATAAGCATTCAGTATTATCTTGTGCACATTATAAATCAATAGAGTGCATATCTGTAAAATAAAAGCACATTACTCTTCTTGAGCAGTAAATAAGAAAGATAATATAAGCATTCAGTAATAAGCATTCAGTATTATCTTCTTCACATTATAAATCAATAGAGAAAGTGCACAGCAGAATGCACACGCATGACAAGGAGAGGACTGGAGTCCGGAGTTCCAATTCAGATGTGAATTCAGTGTTGGCATCTGTAAACCAACACCAATATCTACAATTACGTTCTCTGTCAATCCAAATCTAAAGCTATGTTCAATGACCAAACTTAAGGGAAAATGGAATATGCTCAATGGTTGAACTTTGTTTACAAAACCTGTGATTTGGTCCATCATCTTGTTTATTCATTTAACACAATCATAAGGAGAGAATTTGATTTAATAATAATCTGTATAAAGAGTTGGCTATCTCTAACTAAAATAACATTTTAACTTTGAAATTCAAGCTGAAACCATATCTTTCATCCAAATAAGGCTATTATTCGAAATGAAGCCAAATATAGTCAAGAGAAATAGTAAGGGAGCAATCAAAAGATGGGCTGAATCTTATACAAATACTGAAAGAAGCTACAGATACAAATGTAAGAAAATCAAGTAATACAAATAACACCATAAAATGAAATAATAAACTGCAAGAGCGGCCAAAATAGTTAAATAAGTTAATGAGCGTAGAACTCACACTCGGTTTATTCATGGTTGCACCTGCAGTTGGGTATTTAACAAGGGGGGAAAAAAGAAAATGAAAGGGAAAAAAACAAGTTGTCATATTGTTCTCCTTCTTAGGACCAATATAATAAATCATTTCCTTCCAAGAAACATTACAATTTAACCATATATGCACAACTATAAATATGAAACCACCAAAACAACTAAGTCCTGTTTGATTCAATTTATGGTAGTTGATTTATAAAGAGAAATTATAAAAAGGTGAAATGAGTGGTGGAAATTTAGTAGAAGTTTAAAATTTGTGGTTATAAATGAGTAGTTATCAAATCAGTAGTCAAATCAGTGGTAGTGGGATTATAATGTATTTTGACAAAGGAGATCAAACATGGGCTAAGAATTAAACACCGCTTAAATGAATAATAACAACCAATACTGCACCAAATATATTCAGTAAATTGAAAAGAACAATGCAAGTACAATTGATCCCTGACCCCATCACAGGATAATAGAAATGACCAAGTAAACTGCATCAAGATAATATCAAGCATTTTGCAGTCAACATAAAACATCTCTAAGCGCCAAAACTGTGAAATTGAGGAAAAAAAGAAAATCATCACTTTATAGAATTCAACTAAACTTAATTTGAGATGAAATTAACAGATAAAAAGAGCAAGCGCTCTCCATATTTATTTTCAGTAGCTTTATGTGTTTTCCGTAACTTTAATTTACTTTGAAGAATCGACAGCCCTAAGTTTGAGATCCAATTCTTCTATGGCGCTAGAACGAAGAGATTGAGCAAATTAGAAGTATTGAATGAGGTAACCCAATTCCAATAAAATTACAAAAATCTTCCTAACTCAAAGTATGGGGAAAAAGAGAGAACCAATGGTTTGATGCCCAACGTAGTGGTAGCATGTCAAGATAGGATTGTATGACTGCCTATTGATAACAAAGACTAAACCAATGATTAGAGGTGTTCTTCAATAGACAACTATGATCACGGCCATAAACCGGCTAAATGTAATCGTATCTTCAAATTATAAGCAACGCATAGACTAGGCGAAATATCCGGACAAATAAAACTTTCTTCCCCATGAATATAATGGGCTATTTATTTACTCATAACTTTCAGCAATGAAACCATGACACGGATGTCGCATGTATGTTGTGTTTATCACAGTAGGCGTGCACAATCTTCATGGCTCATTTTCTATGATAACAAGGCTACAGAGTTCAAATTCACATAGACAACCACACTAGAACCCGTAAGTTCCGTAAAGTATAGCATCTCACATCCAGCAATTACATGCACAATCAGGGCATCTCATGTCCATCAATTACATGTACAAAAAAGTGAGTCTCAGACTATGCATCTAGCTCGACTTGCTACATTTAATCAGTCAAGGCAACTTAGTAACTCAACAAGGCTTGCACAATATTACATAAAATATTTACTAAGGTAATTATCCTATGCAAAATGAAATTGACAAACTATATATGTTTTAATGACAAGCCGTGGAAATTTCTCGATGAAGTAAGCTACCACTCTATCACGACGCTTCCCTCAAATAGTCTTAGTCACCAACAATTTATCGTAGTGAACTTTTATGTTATGAATGAGTCGAAGTAACTTACTATCATGAAACTCTTGGCCGCAAACAGAAGAAACTAGATTTTATTGATGTCCTGTTCAAACTATGGAATCTTCCTATCCACTTCATTCGGGTTTTGCTAATTTACTCAAATGCATAAGCATGTTACTTAACATCTTCGAGATGTTAAAGTTGTGAATTGTTCCCAGAACAATGGATATTAGAACCCTTTCGATTGATTGTCGGCCTACACAGTAATAAATCTATTACCATACAAGTTTAAAAATCTTGTCTGCTATAAATAAAGATAAATAACACATAGTAAATTACAAAATTAAATTAATAAAACATTACCTTCTACAACTTCTCTCCAGGATTGTCATGATAAGACATTTTGCTTCCCGCACATTTTTTTTCTAAATTATTTACCAACTCCATTAAATATATCATCAAGATCTACAATATATTCCCTCATTCAAACGGGAACACATTGAGAGTGATAGAAAGAGGGTTACCGAGTCAAAATATAAGAGTATAAGCATGCCAAGTTAAAAATATTAGTTTCCTTTGAGAATTACAAATAATTATAAAATTGCTCAATAGATATTAACAAATCACCGTTACAAAAATTTACAAGATAAAACAAATGTGCATTTGAATATAGAACAAAGTAAAGAGGCGTATATAAAGATATTGGTTAATGTCTCTTAAACAAAATCTTCACATTCGCTCCTTATGTTTTTAATATTTGTTCTAAATTTAAATGCCCATCTGTTTAATCTTGCACATTTTCCTAACAGAGATCAGTTGATATCAATTGAACAATTTTATAATTATTTGAAGTTTTCAAAGAAAACTGATATTTTTAATTGACAAGGCGGCATTCTTTCTATCATTCTAAATTTAAATGTCCATCTGTTTAATCTTGCACATTTTCCTAACAGAGATCCGTTGATATCAATTGAACAATTTTATAATTATTTGAAGTTTTCAAAGAAAAATGATATTTTTAACTTGGCGTGCTTATACTTTTATATTTTGACAAGGCGGCATTCTTTCTATCATTCTCTTAGTGTGTTCCCATTTAAATTAAGCAATATATTGAAGATCTTGATGATATATTTAACTAGTCGGTAAATAAGCTAGGAAAAAAATGTGTGGGAAGCAAAGCATGTTATCATGACACTATTAATTTAATTTAGTAATTTACTATGTTTGGTTATCTTTATTTATAACACGTACGATTTTCAAACTTGTATAGTAATAGATTTATTATTGTATAAGCCGACAATCGAAAGGGTTTTTTAATCATCTATTTGGGAACACAATACAACACTATCTTCCGATCTATTTCTCAAAGATGTTAGTAATAAGCTTGTGCATTTGAGTAGAGTAACAGTACCTGAATCAAGTGGATGAAGCGGACCAAGATGAAGATGAACATGTTCCTAAGAAGATTCAACAATTTAAATAGGACACCAATGAAACCTAGTTCTTGATTTTGCACCCAAGAGTTTCATGGAAGTCTAAAATTGATGAAGATGTTGGAGAAGAAATGGAATTGGTACATAAATATAGTAAAAGCATTAGCAACTTACTTCTTTTCATCCACAACATAAAATGTCACTATAAGAATTTGCCAACGACTAAAGCTATTTTAGAGAAGCGTCCTAGCAAAGTGATAGCTTACTTCACCAAGAAATTTTCACGGCATAGTCATTGAAACAAACAAACTTTGTCAAGTTTATTTTGCATATGATGATCACTTTAGTAAATATTTTATGGAATATTGTGCTAAGTCTTGTTGAGTTGTAGGTCTTACTAAGTTGCATCACTTGAAGGATCAATCTGGCAGGTTCAGCTAGATATATTATCTCAGACTAGCTTTTTTGTGCATGTAATGGTTGGACGTGAGATGTTAATACTTTATGGAACCCATGAGTTTTAGTGTGGGAGACTATTTTATGAATTTGAACTTTATAGCCTTGTTCCTGTAAAAAATGAGCCATGGAGATTGCACATGTCCAGTCTAATATTTCTTCTAATTTGACTCATACTTTTGTTGCTGTGAATTATTGTGTCGAAAGTGTGAGGTGAAGTTTGAGAGTTTCCTCTAGTATCTTGCTGTGAATAAAGTGGCTGAGAGTCATAAAGTGTATGCATACACATGCTCCAATAATAAAAAACTATAGTTCCAGACTTTTGAGTAAATGCTCATCTAAAACTTTTAATACATCTTTGAATCTCTAATATCTAACTACTAAGGGCAATAAAATTTATAAATATGTAGGCGTGAATAATACCAAAAAGTTTCATATATAGATGAAAAGATCCATTCCATCAAATAGGAAGCAAAGAAAAATGAGAAAGCGCTGAGGAACCAAAAGTGAAGAATGCTAAGCTCTTCAAGAGATCTCGAGTAACCACAAGTCTAGCATGCTTATGCTTTGATATTATCTTTTGCTATTTCTAGTAAAGCTTGGCCCATTGCTATATTAACAAATTTCCCTTTGCATTCAATATGAGAATAAGTAAACACAAGTAATATCTTTTCATGATGGCATGCTTCTGTTGGAGGCATTTTTAGTCATTATCAAAGTCACATAGTAAAGCACCCTTTTCGACGAAAATGATTCGCGATACTATATTAAAAAAAAATGCTCAAGAAGATTTGTCCTGGAGTAATGTACCAAGAGCATTATAATAATTTTTTCATATGATTCATGTTAAGTCCTTAACTTGATGATTTATGTGAGTTTGATACTTAGCGTATAATGGTTAGTGAATATGAGAAAAACAATCACCTTATGGGAGCCATCCAATCCTAACCCTCAACATATTATGCAGTAACACCTTTCCCAATCTAACACTGCAAATAATAATAATCATAAGACAATGTTGCACCTTGCCAAATAGAACAAGGGACCTTTTTTTAATTTTTTATTATAAATGGGGAGCATGTGAGGTAAACCCAGCGAAAGATCGCCATTCGTTGCCCACAATAGAATGTGGGACTTCATCACATTGAACAGGCACCTAAAGAATGAAAATAAAGGACAGAAGAAAAAACAGATCGGAAGAGCGGCTTCTCAACCCACCACCACCAACAGCAATTAGGAAAAAATAAAAAATTTAGAAAATCATACAATTCTCTAAAATAGCTATAGAAGTTTGGCAAAAGACCACCAAAGATGGTAGCTGCTTGAGCAATGTGATTTATACCTCTTTATATCCATGCCACCAGTATCCAAGAACACATTAACGAAAAGAACAATCCTTTCCACCTTAACCCATGACCTAAAAGAAAGAAAAGATAATTTTTCTAGTCACCTAGGAGGTTTTGACTTTGTTTTTTAATCATGATATTCCATGTATTGCCTAAAAGTACATGTATTGCGACAGTGTGTAAAAGCTTCACAAGTTTTTAGTTTTGTCATCTAACTAGAAGATGAACACATCGTACCAAAGAGGTTATATATTCCACAGATGCATATGGCCACAAACTTCTTCCAACCAATATGCTATCTAAATTGATAAAACAACCTCGTATGAATCAATGCTACTCAGAGATCAAATGTTAGAATACTAAACAATTCACTGGATTACTCAGTGGTGTGTATACATGAAGTCATAAAACTGTCAACTCCCAGTGCTCTTGAACCTTCTCCAGGCATAATTTCTTAATTGGCAACAGTAGTGAGAAAATATCTTTGCAAAGAACAATGACCAAACTATGACTTTTGCCATGAAAAAATGATTTAGAACAAGTACAAAAAATAAAAGATATATTACCTATGGAATCCAATTGTGCCGGTCCTGTCCTCGCCGGGGCTTGAGGAGAGCTCCAAAAACTGGGCCCCTATTGCGAGTGGCGGCAAATAATTACCTATTTCACAAAACTAAATATATAAAGCAAGAAACAAAACAATATACTGAACATTAAATTTGAAAAAAAAAATTAATAAAAAAGCAGAGCATAATTTTAAAGATTACTATTTAAGCATCACAGAAATATATACAATGTACCAAAAATTACCAAAATGGCTTTGTATTAAAGCTAATTCCTTTTCCTTCTCTTTTATCTTTTTGATATCCGTAGGCATGGCATACGATAACTTCTAATTCAAATTCAGTTGTTCTACAATAACAAATAGAAACCATTAACAGAGCCACCAAGCAATGAGGGAAATAACTTACAAGTTACATCAGTGATGAGTGCACAAATCCTACTATCCAAGTATCCATTATCCAATTCCAACAAGACACAAGCATTCAAGCAGTAATTTTTCCATCATTCTTAACTGTTTCATGACTTTCAACAATCAACAATGCATAAGCAAAATAAATGATAAATGCATAATAGCATATACAAATTCCACTATCCAAATTCCAATTCCAACAAGGCACAAGCATTCAAGCAATAATCATTCAATCATTCTTAATTCTTACATAAGTTCCAACAATAAACAAGGCATAATAACATAAATACATATTAATTACTACCTAGTGCTACTCCCTGTCACAGGTTCTGGACTTTCTGGTCACCAAAACAACTCTCCGCCCCAACCCCCACCCAATCACCGGGGCAAAAAAAAAAAAAGGAAAAAAGAGAAAGCGGCAAAATTCAAAAACTTACAATGACAGATCACAGAGGTCAGAGAAGACAACAGCCAGTCCCAGACTCCCAGTTCCAGTCGGCAGTCGCCACTCAACTCCGAAGGGAAGTGGACGCTGACGCCGGTCGCCGAAGTTTCGAACCTCCGCTTGTCCACGCTGAGTCGCTGCTGCCTGCTGACAGTCGAGTGTCGTTCCACCGTCCACACAAGACGCACTACGCTGGCCGCTGCTCCCTGCTGCTGCTGTCGCTGTCGAGTCGTGTGACGCCAGTCACCGTCTGGTCCGGTTTCCTCGGCTCGCCCTCGCCGCTCGGTTGAAGAGTCGAATTTGAATCAAAGTGGCATTGGGATTGGGAATTCCATTTGGGGATTTAGGGCTTTGGAATTCCATTTGTGGACTGGAACTAGTATGCATAGAAGATTTTCTAGACAGAACCACTCATTACAAGGCCACGTCACCCGTCGGGCCCCCTGTTTGTGGGCTGGAACTAGTACGTATAAAGGATTTTCTATAGAAACAGAGCCACTAATTACAGTGTAATTGGTGGTCAGTTTTAAACTCAGAGTCTGATCTATTTTTATAGTCGAATTAATATGAATAACGAGTCGATCGATTTTTTGAAACAATTTTACAATTTTTTTGTTTTAATCCGATGGAGTTTTTCCAAATATGGGCGTTGGTTTTTAATTTTCTTGGGCCCTTCTGTATTTTGATTTTGGAGTAGAAAACCTTAAAAAAATAATGTTTAGCAGATTTTAGGGCAAGTATGATAAACTTCGGTTAATTTCACAAATCGTCCTCAACCTCTGAGTTAAAAATCGACTGGGTCTCTAACCTTTTTTTCAACTTCCTTGGTCACCAAGTTTTCATAAATTAGCACGATATATCCTTTTTGTCACTATTTCGTTAACTTTTCATAAAAATAATCATTATACCCTTCATTTTTTAATTTTAAAAACAAAATATTTAAAAACAATAAAAAAATAAAAAAAATGAAAAACCCACCCTTCCCTCACGAATTGGCCAAGATAGCCTGTTTTTGGCAGCAAATGAGGGGAGAATCCCCTCAAAAATGCCACCAAATCCCCTCCCCCCAAAATGTCGATGCCACTATTGTTTCCGATAGCAAAACTTTTGTCAGTAATGGCAATAGTCTGCCCCTTTCTAACGACAAAAATGTTACTGTTAAGGGGGATTTTCATACTACCATTTCTAGTAGCAAAAAACTGTTGCGCCCGTTTGCTACTAGAAATGGGCTATTTCCAGCAGCAAATGAGGGGATTCACAGTTTTATTTTAGTAGCCAAAGACAGTAGTATTTTGCTTCTGTTTTTAGCTGCAATTCATAAGGGGATGGGCTTTTTTTAATCTATTATTATTTTTAGATATTTTGTTTTTAAATATAAAAAGTTAAGGGGTATAATGGTTATTTTTATGAAAAATTAATGGAATAGTAACAAAAATGACTTATCGTGCTAATTTATGAAAAGTTAGGGATTTAATCGATTCTTAACTCAAAAGTTGGGGACGATTTGTAAAATTAACCCAATAAACTTTTATGTGCCCCTATTTGTCCTGCGCCTGAGGTGACAACCTCATTCTCCTCGGCCGAGAACCATCCATCCAATCGTCCTGCAAAGGCCTAGGCATGGTTTGGAGGCCTTTGATCTCTGTATCAATGTCAGCGCTAAATTTGCATCCTGGACCATCAATATCATTTTCCCCTCTGGATGGGTCAATCCATGACAGTTTTTGCTTAAATTATCAACTGGGTAAACCTCAAAAGAAAAATAAATAAGAGGCTTTATTCGATCGATCTTCATATCAACACCATTGCTTGATTTGACGCTCAAGGAGACTTCTCTTTTTGATACACAATGGCGGAGCGGGGGAAGCCGGATCAAAAACTAAAAAAAAAAATCATATAAGCTCTAATTTTTCAAAATAGTAAGCAAACTCAACTCAAGTGCACTACAAAATTTGCAACAACTCAAAATCTAGTACATTAGGCTAAAAAGTTAGTTGGACCTGACGATTTTTTACTTTAGCAAATTCATCAATAAGAGAGTCTATATCTATTGTGCTAACAAGTTCTCTTTCAATAAAAATTGTCAAACTATCAGTAAGAAATTCATCATCCATCTTGTTGTGAATTGCAGTCTTCACATGTGTCATTGCCGAAAATGCTCCCTCAATCATTGCTGTAGAAATAGGTAATGTTAACACAAGGCGAATCAATCTTGTTATCTGTCACGCCCCCAATTTCATCACCATTTTATCTCAAAATATCGATAGCGGAAGCGTTATCTCGATTCAAAATCGAGGGCGAGACTTAACAAATACAATTCAAAAATGTTGAGGCACTTTCGCTGCGCACTCTGATAATTAAGTACATTGCGGCCACCCACAATGAAACCTTGACTACACACTGAAGTCTCGATCACATACATGTATCTTCCCTACCCTTGGGACGATCTAGCCACGTAGCTCTATATTTAATACCTACAAGGTTGTACGTAGAAGTAGGGGTGAGTACAACGTACTCAATGAATAACCAGATATTTTGATTTACCTTTTATGTAAGAAAACACATTTTCGAGAAAAACATGTACTTCACAAAGCCTTTAGATGCACAAAGCTATTGAATGCACAAAGTATTTGGATGCACAAATGGACCCTATCACTAGTTAAACTATTATCCGTGGTGAGTACATGATTAGCCAAGACTACACAGCAAGGCCACAAAGATTCAAATTGGCCAAGACCACATAGTAAGGCCACAAAGATTCAAATTGGCCAAGACCACACAATAAGACCACAAAGATTACCACATAGCCAAGATGAACAAGACCACACAGTAAGGTCATGTTCCACAAAGCAATTCAAAATGGGTAGAGCATTAACTAGTGATAAGAATACAATAAATCAATCTTTCTTTCCATATCAATGGATGGCAAATAATCAATCTTTCTTTCCACAACAATGTATAAAGTTCATGTTCATTTATGAAAAATTAATGCATGATTGAAAGAGAGTCAAAATATCGGTTACTCACCTGAAAGTTTTGCCAAATACTTCTTTAATTTTCTCTAGTAAAATGTCTTTTAAGTGGGGGTTTAATATGTAATGGAGAGAGCTTTATTTTTAATGCAAAAAGGGCATTTTGGGAAGTTTTAGGTAGTGTTCTATGGCCTTCACAATTGTGGACGAATTTCCTTTGCATTTGGCCCCTTTTATGGTGTTAGGAGTTAATTATAATTAAATGACAGTTGAAACCCACTATTTATTAAAGTGACAAGTGTCCTCAAGATTTGGCAAAAAGAGCACATTCATTATTTACAAATATGTCAAGTGTCTTTAACACTTGGCAACACTAGCAACTTTATTAATTATAAAAATGGCATCTCTTGACACTTAGCAAGAATAGCAAGATTTTTATTTACAAAAATGTCACATGCCTTATAATTTGACAAATCTAGCACATTCAATCCTTGGTCATTCTCTTGTGATTTAAATAATAAACTTTTAGTTTTGAAATATAAATAATGAAAAATTCATGTATTCATTCCAATCGTTGGCAAAATAATGATTACATGTCTAAAATTTCGCGAAATGTTACAATCTATTCGCTTTAAAAGAATTTCGTCCTCGAAATTTAGTAAACTTTGAAACATTAATTATTATTAATTGAAGCATAATGTGCAGCCGGATAAATTGCTTCCACTGCCTATTCTCATTTCCTTACCATTAGGTTTAATGTTAGAATACCAAAATATCAAAACCAAACTCATTTTTCCTTATACTATTAACAAAAGTCGGGTTGGTCAATAATTTAATTCACTTAGAATTACATAAACTTAGAATTACATAATTTTTTTAAATTTCATTCAAAATGGGTTAATAATAACCAAAAAGTTTTGATTTTGGGTGCAAAATAGCCAAATGAAATATTTTCAATTGACATCAAGGTTAATCAAGGAAAAGAAATAGAATCCAAGGCTTAAAAGTGCAAAAATAAGTTCGTGGATCAATCTGAAATGAATTAGAAAGTTCAACGACTTCTGATACAATTTCTGAAAATGCTATTTTTGGCTTTTGCGGCCGCATGTGACCACTGACTTGGAAAAAAATCTTCTGTTTCCCGCAGGTAGGTCGCGGAATGCATTCCACAGATACATCGCAGGCAATAGTTTTTTTTGGCCTTAAGTCAGTTATATCTATGCGGTAGCACATGTGAGGCATGCAACAATTTCAAAAATTACATTCAAGTCCTTGAGTTTTCTGATTTCTTTCAAATCGATCCAAAGTTAGATTTTTTTTCTAGAAAATTGCAATTGGATCTCTAAGCTTCCTGACTTCTTCTATATTGATCCAAATGACTTATTTTGTGCACTTTTAACTTTCAAATTTTATATCTTTCACATGATTGGCCGTTATGCAAGTAAGAAAATTACTTTTGGCCATTTTATATCTAATTCTAACCCGATCTTCAATACTTTTCCTATTTATAAGTTAGCTTTTAATTTTTTTTGCAAAACCCGTTATAGGCACCTAAATTTCTTTAACCTTTGACTGGGCACTGGGGACCCACCCGTATATGAAGCAAACTTTGACTTCGTTGAATTTCATTATAATTATTGAAATTTTCCCACTATTGATCAACCCCTTAGAGCATAATTTTGGGCAAATAAAGAAATAAATAAATGTTCTATTTATGCAAGAAAATAAGTTTTGCTTATTGAAGAGATTTAACAAAGGTAATAGTTAAAATTTTGATTATGAATTAACATGTGGTAAAGAATGTTGAGGACATGGCAAGAAATTTGAATTCAATTTCCTAACTTCTTTCGAATTATTGTTTGACCTATGATTTTTATTGCTCATTGAATACTCCAAAGGCAATATATAAATATGCCTAAACTTTGAAGCATGAAATATTGTTCATTTTATGCCTTGATTTGATCTCTTACTTTCTTCATTGTTATGTCCCAATAGACCTTTGCACATCGCTTCAATGCTTCAATGTATATTGGAACATTTTTCTCTTATTTAACATTCCTAATGTCCTTCAATCCGAGAATTTGCTTTGCTAAACTTGATTTTTATGGATGAAATTTTGCACCCCCTTAAATTATCAAGAATTGCCAGTCATTGTGTTATTCGTTGAATTATTGAGAAACTCTTGAAATAATATCTTTTCAGTCCCTACTAGAAAGACCATACCTTGTTGAGAACCCATCCAGGCAAATTGATTGAACTACTTATTTTCTTTCGCTAGACCCAATACTTATTTTATATTTTCGTCTGAAAATTTATTTCCTTGGATATAACACTTTTGCTATAATTGATTAACATTATTCATTTTCCCTATATATCCTTTATAAACTCATTGCGCTTTATTCGTCAATAACAATTCCATTGCTTCGTACTAGAGCTTGAGAACATTCTCTTTGCGTAATAGCCCTTTCATTTTGAAATCTTAATTTCTTATTAGCATTTAATTGATTCTAACCTTTATCCGGTGTTATTCTTGAGAATAACTCCACCATGAAAAATTCTCTTTGATAAAATGGAAACCGTTCACAAAGACTTTCCTTTGGCATATGAGTCGACCTCAGATATTTGAAAAAATTGAAATATATTCCTCTCCTTTATGCTTTCTTTTTCTTGTTCTCACCTATTATTAATTGTCTTTGATTGTCTGCCCGAAATCTCGGAATATCCTTTGGGCTTCTTTATTATTGTCTTTGCTTGACTATATGCCTTTGTTTAATGCCTTTTATTGAACTCCTAAAATTGCTTGATAAGGAACTTCATGTTTTCGCCCCTATTCCCTTCAACTTGATTTGATTACAAGGGATATTAACTTTTCTGCAAGTTCTTAGTTATTTGTTATGCCAATGTCTCTTCATTTTATTTGTTATTCAAAATGCCTTTGATATATGAATTGATATTAGTACCTTGAAAAAAGTTGGAATTTGGGAGAATTTGTTTCTTTTCTTCTCCCTTCTTTTCTAATTCCAACATACTTTTGATCATCCTTGATAACCCACTTGACATCTTGAAATCCTTTTGGCCCCTATCACTTTTATTGCCTTTTCTTGAGTACGTGTCTTCACTCAACACCTATTGATATCGTTTTGATTGAGCTTATGAAATTGTTTGATTATTGCCTATCGATAACGTTTATTCTCTGTATAATTATGAAAACCTTATTTACTTGACAAAGAACTCCATGTTTCCGCCTTTATCCCATTCAACCTAGTTGATTACTAGGAATATTAACTCTTTTCTAATTCTCGATTATTTGTTATTTTCCTTGTTGACTTTGCTCATACCAATGACTCTATATTTTGTTTGTCATTCAAAGTACTTTAGATATATGAGTTATAGAAAGGGGGAAAATTTGTTTTTTCTCTCACCTACTTTTGCTCATATTTGATTGCCTACTTGTTATCTCGAAAATTTCCTTTAGTCTCCTATTGCTTTTATTGCCTTTGCCTTTTACTAAGCAATTTCATTCCATGACTTTGTACCATTTTGATCGAACCCTTGAGATTGTTTGGTTATGATCTATCACCAACAATTCTTTGTATAATTAGAAAACTTTACTTGCTTGACAATGGACTTATGTAAAGTTGACTTCATGTTTTCGTCTGCTTTCCCTTTATCTTTGTTTAATCTCATGGGGCATCAACCCTTCTACAGTTCTACATTATTTGTTATTTTGCTTACTTTTCTTGTACTCACATTCTTCTATTTTGTCAAATTCTAAAAACTGATGCGGTTTTCCCTTCCCACTTTGTTTACTAAAACGAGTATGAAACACTAGCTTGAAAATCGAGAACAGACTTTAAATAGTTTTGAAAAGAATATGATTCAAGGAATCAAATTTTTGCCAATTGTTATTGGTAA
The DNA here is from genome assembly GCA_963692815.1 of Nyctanthes arbor-tristis. Lineage (NCBI taxonomy): Eukaryota > Viridiplantae > Streptophyta > Magnoliopsida > Lamiales > Oleaceae > Nyctanthes > Nyctanthes arbor-tristis. Next base: position 31,518 of record CAVNYN010248430.1, read on the forward strand.
ATGAGCAACTGACAATCCAAACCCATTTTTGAATAAAGCTGGATCGTTGAATATTTGACCCAATTTTGAATTTATGGTATATTTGGGTTAAGAAAGAAAAATAATTTGATCTTTTTGAACCTTGATATTCAAGATGGATGGAAAACTTATACATGAGAAAAAGGGATTAATTACTCGAGCCCACGCCTGCTCTTAACAGTAAAAGAAATGAGAGTACGCAGAGAAAGCGTGTCTTTGACACGGAGATGATCTGGTTGCGTAATATGCTGTTGAAAATAATAGTTACTGTCATAATACTTAGCGAATTTCAAGGACGAAATTCATTTAAGGAGGATAAATTGTAACATCAAGCAAAATCTCATAAACAAATTATACAATATAATAGTCATTGTGATAATGATGAAAGAGTTATTTGCATCAATTGAAAGGTTATAGGATCATGAAAAAGTGATCAAATTAAATTGCATAAATGGTAAAATTACAAGACTTGTCACCTGAATGAATACTAAGAAAAAGAATGAGATAATATAATTGTATCCAATTGCAAAATTGAGAATTGCCACCCAACTGAATGACAAAAATTGAAACGTGACAACGTAATCATATTTGAAGTATTGCAAGGATGTTGTGCACCTAAATGGCAAAAACTAGAACATGATTAATGACAACATGATTGATACTTGAACAATGAATTAGAAGTAGAATGTAGTTATTGAGAATGTATTGATAATCATTGTATAACCACATGAGTTTATTGTTGATAATGTAAATGTTATTTTGACAATGATCGAATAACCGTTTGAAATATCACAAGAATTCAAAGAATTGTGATTCAAGGAAGCATAGAGGTAAAGAATGTAGTTCTTAGTTAACATTTTGGAAGTTGATAACCTAATTGTAAAACCTTAGTAAGTGAAAGGTCTTAAGTAACGAAAATCACAACGTATCATGACTTAATCATAAGATAACCCAAAGTATAAGGACTGCTCGAGCAATTTTCTGCCAAGTGTACGGTGCCACGTCACGCCACTTCTTGCAATTTGATTGATGGAACTCAAAATTTATTAAAAATAACTAAATCTCAACTATTATAAAAAGGGCTAAGCGGTCCTCAAGGTTGCTTAAACCCCAAAGCCATCCTCTCTCTCTTCCAAACCAACAAAATTTTTCCAAAATTAATAATGGCGGAGAAACACCGATAAAATCCACCAAAACGCCCATTTGTCACTTGAAAAAGGTTCATTACTATATATATAAAGATTATAACTTGAAAAATAGCTTTGATTGGAGAATATCGAAGTTTTGGAAGCACTTTCAACATTGGAATTATTAAAGTCATCTTTGAGAAATCAAAAGGTGAGTAACTAATACTTTGATTCTTTTTTTACATTTATGATGTTTTGATACGATAAGTATGGCTTTAATTGAAGTATTCCATGAGACAAATATGGATTTAATGCATTGAAAAGAAAGATTGATTTGTTACATTTAAATCACTAGTTGCTATACCCGTTTTGTATTGAATTAATTTGAATTGTTTCGTACACTATGACCTATTCAATGATCTCAGGATAAGAAAGATTAGTGTGGCGTTTGCTTTGAATTGGAATTCCCATAAGGGTCAACCGGGGTTCATTGTGAATCTACTTAATTGTAGATCGTCATGATTGATTGAATTGACATTAAATTGATATGAATCTTGTGCTAACCAAGGGTAATAGTTTAACTAGTGATAGGGCCCTTTTCTATATTTGAAAGCTTTGTGCATTAAATGGTTTCCTTAAAAATAAATCTTTCAAATGAAAGATGAATCAAAGGGTTTCGTTATTCTCTAAGTACTATGTACTTATTCTATTTTTCTACAATTTTGTTGATGATTGAAGACATGATATTTGAAATGCAAGGCAAGCCATAGGTTGGAGCATGCTCGCAAGCTAGAGTAGAGCTTTACATGTAGTGAAAACCTGTTTTTGAAGTAACTACGAAAGCAATTATGAGTTTTATACTTTTTGGTGTCAATAAGTATACCCACTTTTCTATAAATGTATTTCTATGAATTGGAAAATTACCTTTTTGTGTGATAGCTTCCCAATAATTTGTCTTAAAAGGATTAATTTCACTAATTTTGGTAATTAAGAAAATATCTCTATTACTACAACTTGTTATGTTCTTTGCATTTTATTGGGAAATTGAGTTTCAATGATTCTTTAAAATATAACAACTTGTTAGTTTAAGTAATTAGCTTTATCAAGTCAAAAGCTATTTGTTTGTTTTGTACATCTCGTCCGCGTGATTCATATTATAGCTTCCACTACAAAAGTTGTTAATCGTTGTAAGATATTTGAAAATACTGTAAAATTAGTGTGGGTGTGACAAGAATGGTATTAGAGGTATAGTTCCTACTCCCCTAAGTCAAATACTATGCCTTTGGAAATAGTATCAATAAGATTATGCTTATGAAAATAATAGTTATCGAATTTCGAGGACGAAATTCATTAAAATGGGGAAGATTGTAATATGCCGTAAAAATTTAATAATAAATTACACAATATGATAAGCACTTTGACAACTATAGGAATAAGTACTTGAAGTTTTTATTATTTATATACTAAGAATTGAAAGTTGTTACTCAAATAAATGAATAAGGATTAGCAAAGTTATTCCCCTAAGTACATATTGCTAAATTTGTTAAAAGTAGGAAACACTTGTTATTTTGTAATTTCTAAAATTGCCAAGTCTAGTACATGTTAGTTTGTAAATTTATCAAGACATTTGTCATTCTCACAAATTGAAATGTGCTAGTTTTGTAAATTATCAAGACACTTGGCATCCTGACAAATTGAAATGTGCTAGTTTTGTAAATTATCAAGCGACTTGGCATTCCCACAAATTGAAATGTGTTAGTTTTATAAGCTTAGACACTTAGCATTTTTGATATTTGTGGATTCCGATTAACATTTAATAACAATTAATTCTAGACATCTATAAAAGGGGCCAAAACACCAAAAGTTCGTCCAAAAATTCACAAGGCCGTAAAATACCAAATAAAACTCCCCAAACCACTCTCTTTGCATTACAAACAAAGCCCTCTTTATATACACATTAAATTCCCATTTAAAAGAGACACTTTGCTTGAGAAATATCAAAGATTTAAATGTATCTTCTATTTAAAATTGTTCAGAGAATCTTTGTGGAAAAAGGTGAGTAACATGTGCCTTGGCTCCCCCTTTTCGAAGCTCATACCTTCTATAACTCTTTGTGTTATTCAATATTTGATTGTAATTGCTCCTTATGCTCCTATTGTTTTGTTTTAGCATCTGATTATTGATGGTGCACCGTTACTTTGGTTAAACAATTGTTCCTTATTTTTGGGCATCGCTAGTGGCGCTGTATACCCGTTTGCTTTGCTTTGTGATACTATAGCCTTGCTGTGTGGTCTTGGCAATTTTGAATTGTTATTGAATCTTTGTATTGCACTTATGGATAGAGGCTAAGCTAATGGTGGCCCAACTTGTGCTTTTGATTTATGGTATCATGACTCTCCATTATATATATATATATAATACAACTTTAAATACTATTTTGATCAAGGAAAATGAAGGTTTTGAGGGCTATTGACAACAATTAAAAGAATCTTTGGAAAAACCAAGTTAAAGAGGTGAGTAACTAATGCTTTGATTTTTTTTTTTTTTGCATCTATGATGTTTTGATACGATAAACATGGTTTTAATTGAAGTATTCTATGAGATAAACATGAATTTGATGCATTAAAGATTGATTTATTGTATTTGAATAGCTAGTTGCGCTACCCGTCTTGCATGGAATTGCTTTGAATTGTTTTCCACACTATGACCTATTCAATGATCCTGGGATAGGAAACATTAGTGTGGTATTTTCTTTGAATTGGAACTTTGATAAGGGTCAGCCGGAGTTCATTGTGGATCCACTTAATTGCACATGGCCATGATTGAATTAATATGACTCTTACGCGCACCATGAGTAGTAGTTTAACTAATGATAGGGCCCTTTTTGTGCATTGAAAAGCTTTGTGCATTGAATGGTTTTTTGAAAATAAATCTTTCAAATGGAAGGTGAATCAAAGAGTTTTATTACTCACTGAGTACTTCGTGCTCACTCTTCCCTTATACAATTTTTTGTAGATAATTTAAGACATGACATTTGAAAAGCAAGGCAAGCCATGAGTTGGAGCATACTCGTGAGCGGGAGTAGAGTTTTGCACATAGTGAAAACATGTCTTTGAAAATGTTATGAATTTAATACTTTTTGTGTTAACAAATGTGTCCACCTCTCTATGAATGTATTTCTAGTTTTATACAACATTGGCAACTTACCTTCTAGTATAATAGCTTTTCAATAATGTGAAGATTTAATTTTGCTCGTTTTGGTAATCAATGAAAAATACCTATTAATATAACTTGATGAGTGCTTTGCATTTTATACTGAGTTGCAATGATTATTTAAAATATAACAACTTCTTAGTTTAAACAATCAACTTTATCAAGCCAGAAGCTATTTGTTTGTTTTGTACGTCCCATCATTACTACTTGTATTGAAGCTTCTGCTATGAAATTTGTTAATCGATATAAGATATTCGATAATATTGTAAAATTAGTAGGGGAGCGGAAGCGTTATCTCGATTCAAAATCGAGAGCGAGACTTAACAAATACAATTCAAAAGTGCTTAGGCGTTTTCGCTGTGCACTCTGATAATTAAATGTATTGCGGCCACCCACAATGAAACTTCGGCCACACACTGAAGTCTCGATCACCTACATGTATCTTCTCTACCCTTGGGACGATTTGGCCACATAGCTCTATATTTAATACCTACAAGGTTGTAGATGGAAGGAGGGGTGAGTACAACGTACTCAGTGAATAAGATCGGAAGAGCACACGTCTTTGATTCACCTTTCATGTAAGAAAACGCATTTTCGAGAAAAACATGTATTTCACAATGCTTTTAGATACACAAAGCCATTAAATGCACAAAGTATTTCGATGCACAAATGAGCCATATCACTAGTTAAACTACTACTTATGGTGCGCATTTAATTGACCAAGACCATATAACAAGGCCATAAAGATTCAAATTGGCCAAGACCACACAACAAGGCTACAAAGGTTACCACAAAGCCAAAATGAGCAAGACCACATAGCAAAGTTATGTTCTACAAAGCAATTCAAAATGGGTAGAGTATTAACTAGCTATTTAAATGCAATAAATCAATCTTTCTTTCCATATCAATGTATGGCAAATAATCAATCTTTCTTACCATAACAATGTATAAAGCTCATGTTCATTTATGAAAACTTAATGCATTATTGAAAGAGAGTCAAAATACCAGTTACTCACCTCAAAGTTTTGTCAAATACTTCTTTAATTTTCTCTAGCAAAACGTCTTTTAAGTGAAAATTTAATATATATATATATAGAGAGAGCTTTATTTTTAATGCAACAAAGGGTGTTTTGGGTAGTTTTATGTAGTATTCTATGGTCTTCACAATTTTTGGACGAATTTCCTTCGCATTTGGCCCCTTTTTATAGTGTTAGGAGTTAATAATAATTAAATAACAATTGAAACCCACTATTTATTAAAGTGACAAGTGTCCTCAAGATGTGGCAAAAAGAGCACATTCATTATTTACAAATACGCAAAGTGTCTTTAACACTTGGCAAAACTAGCAACTTTATTAATTATAAAAATGGTATTTCTTGACACTTGGCAAGAATAGCAAGATTTTTATTTACAAAAATGACACATGCCTTATAATTTGACAAATCTAGCATATCCAATCATTGGCCATTCTTTTGTGATTTAAGTAATAAACTTTTAGCTTTGAAATATAAATAATGAAAAATTCACGTATTCATTCCAATCGTTAGCAAAATACTGATTACATGTCTAAAATTTCGAGGAAGTTACATTATCATTTTGTAGTTCTCTGCCTTTCTTGTTTCCACCAACTTTTCACACAAATTTGCAAGAGTAGACACTTGAAATTAAGGATTACGAACCACATGATCGTGATGAAATGGCAGTTCACTCATTGAAGCATGCCTCTCATGCTGCTCAAAATCATCAGGATAAAAGTTCAAAGCACGCTTATAAATATTATCTGCATTAAATGATTCAAAGGAATCTTTTGGATCCAATGCCACACTCAGCTAAAGTACTCTAAATGATGTCTCATTAAATCTCGAGTTCAACTCTGCCAATTGAAAATCTATGGATTGATTGAAAAATTCAAAATGGTAATAATGCTCAACATTCATGTGCCTTCACCCACGACCCATGTTGTTGTTCATGTTAGGTATAGTGATTTCATGTTTTAAGCAAAAATCTTCTACTTCTTGAAGCAATTTCTCCCATCATTCGTCCCTCAACTCCTAAAGAAGAGTTTTTGTAGTGGAGACAAATCCCAGTGCAGATAGAATGTCAATAGATTCCTCTTGAAATGCTTGACAAAGAAAATCAGATCGGAAGAGCATAACTGCCCTCATTAAGTGCAACCTAAACACAAAATTAAAACTCTGAAGACTTATGCAAGCACCCTCAGCTTCATTTTGAGCTTTAGAATCTAGACCACTACAAGTGATATCCTCAAGAACCTTGCAAAGTTGTAGCATACATATCGATCATACTCAGAACAGAAACATAATGAGAACCCCAAATAGTTGAACCTAAACGGTGCAAAGATGACATCTGATTAGCTCATCGTCCAAATTCACGCTTTAAGCTTGTCAACATATTCTCAATTTCTATCCTACAAGCAATCTGTAACTCTATGTTGCAATTAGATATCTCCTGTTTAAGTGTTTTTGAAGAAGTCTTAGAAACACCCTTAATAGCAAAGAAACACTAAGTTAAGATACCCACAGCGTTCACAAATCTCAAGATAATAGCCATTTGCTCTCGATCTGATTCATCTTTTGCTTCATCAACAAGAAGAGAAAGGCAAACATCTCCAATTTCTTCGCGTATCATGCGACGGACTCTGTTAGCGATAGTTGCCAAGATTTCTTTTTGGATGTCTAGAGAAGTATATTTGGCATTTTAGGGGGGGGGCGCTACTCAGTACAACATCTGTGACATCTGCTCTCCATTTTGTAGTATAATTAATCATTTCAAGCACATTTCCAAAGTTCAAAGAATTTTCAGACTCATCATGGCCTCTAAAAGCACAGCCTTGCAATGCTAGCCATTGAACAATCATGATTGTCGTCTTTAAGCGCAGTCAATTTTTCACAACTTCTTCTTTGCTCACTCTCTCAATCACTTTATCAATATGTTGAGATGGCCTCATCAAAGAGTAAGCACATACTACACACTTATTGTGAGGAGATGAAGATGATGGACCAACATGACAAGAAATACACAATACTTACCCTAATGAATTCTCTTCCAATTATCAAATTATTACTCACTAAAGCCGAAGTGGAAGAGCTATATGTATTTTCTCCAAAAAGAAAACACAGAAAATAATAGGCCTTATGTGTACTAGAAGAATACTCTAACCAATTAAATTCATTAAACCAACTAGGCTGAAAAAGATGAGTTTTATCTTTATATTCTCGGCCTTTATACGAATGAAGTTTCGGTTAGTAAGGCCCAGCCATCAAATATGACCGTTTGATTTCATCCGTTTTCTCAAGAGGCCAGTCACGTATTCTCTTCCTTTTTCCTGGATCCCGCACCATTTCAAAGGATGAATTTAGAGTAGATTGTTGATTTTCATTCAGAGTAGATTAGTTTTCAACTGGAAAAGAAGATTGTTGATTTCTAACTAAAGGAGAAGATTCAAGATTTTCAATTAGGTCCGATCTTGGTGGTTATTTAATTCCTTATTTTGTGTATTTCTTACAGGCCTGAAGAAAGAATGTATTGTAGTTTTCCTTTGCTTGCTAGGAGGTTGTTGTATAGCCATAACTTCTATAAAATCAAAGTATTTAATAAAATCTATTAGAAAATTTACTTTACCTTAGATAATTCAGTTACTAGCAATGAAAAAAATAATATCAAAAACCAACCAACACGTCAAACAGTGTAATTATTCTCCAAAGAGGTAAATTGTCACGCCCCCAGTTTTACTATCATATTATCATGAAATATCAATAGCGGAAGCGTTTGAAAAATGAATCTCGATTCAAAATCGAGGGCGAGACATTACAATTACAATTCAAATACTATTATCTTTAATATCATTTTACAATAAATGACGCGGCCACCAACAACGAAACCTCAGCCACGCGCCAAAGTCTCGATCACATACATATATCTCCTCCATCCTTGGGACGATCCGGCCGCAATGCTCTAAATTCAATACCTGCAAGATTGTAGAAAATGATGGGTGAGTACAAAGTACTCAGTGAATAACAGTATGTATTAGCCCACGCAAAACAATGCAAGGAAAATCAAAAGATGACAAAGATATGAACCTCGGACACATCATTAGTTTAGCCTCTATCCGGAAGCCATACGATACAAATGTAAAAATGGCCAAGACCACATAGCAAGGCCATAGTATCACAAAGCAATACAAATACAATTCAAACACGGGTAGATAGCGCTACTAGCGAGACCCAAGGGCAATAACAAGGGTTTATCAAATAACAAGTGTGCACACTTAGATATCAAATGTCAAAGCAATACAATAGAAGCATAGGAAGCAATTACGTATTATTAAATATCAAAGAGAATTAAAGAAGGCACGAATTTCAAAAAGGGAGGGTGCCAAGGCACATGTTACTCACAAGAAAAGCATGAGTTTCGTATAAAGAAAAGGAAGAACCAAGACATGTGTTACTCACAAGAAAAGCATAAGTTTCATATAAAGAAAAGGAAGAATCAACACATGTGTCACTCACCTCCACGTGAAAAAAAGTATCCTTAAAGTCTTGATATTCCTCAATTAAAGCTATTTTTCAAGCTATAATACTTTTATATATAGTAAGAGACCCTTTTCAAGTGAGAAACTAGATATCTAATAGGTTTTTGGGGTTGTTTCTCTAATATGACCAAGGTTGGACCAATTTTGGGGAGTTTGGGAGACAAAGGGTGATTGGTTGAGTGTTTCGAAGTTTGAGGACCCCTTTGCCCCTTTATATAATAGTTGGGATTAAATTGTTTTAAATAAAATTTGAGTTCCGCCAATCACAGGGTGACAAGTGGAGCGATACGGCACCGACATTCAGCGTCAAACTGACCAAGAAGTCCTTACACTATGTCTCATCTTTCAATTAAGTCACTGCTCTTTAATTTATGTCAATTAAGTCACTACATTTTAGTTTATGTCAATTAAGAACCAAATTTTTTCTTTAGAGTTAATTGAATAACAATATTTTAATCTTCAAAAAATCTTACAATGATATTCAGGTAATTCTTCCAAAACAATAATTATGTTGCTTACTTTAATTTGTAGAAATTTCTGGGATGTTACAATCTACCCCCCTTAAATGAATTTCGTCATCGAAATTCGCTATCACCAAAAATAATTCAAGTGTAAAGTTGTCAAAAGGAATCCTTTCAATTGAATAAGGGTTAACCATGTGAAGAAAATTAGAATCCAAGCTTAAACGTGCATAAAATAAACTTTTGGATTGATTTAAAACAAACCAAGAAGGACCTGACTTCAAAATTTTTCAAAAAAATCTAGCTGCGGGTGTTCTGGTTTGGGCTGTCGGTGCCATATGGGCGCACGGTAGTGCCGTGCGGCCGTACAATAACTTTTTTTTTTGCCCTCTTTACAATTGACACACTTTTAATTCAACACCAAATTCCTATACTATAATAGTATCACCAAAAACAAATTTAACTTATCACCAATTAACATAAATAATTTCAATATTTATAAGTGCACGGACCCGTCCAAATAGGAGCGATACATGTATGTGAGGCCACAGGACCATGCTCTGATACCAACTTGTCACGTCCCAATTTTAACGATAGTAGAAGCATTTAAAATATATATATATATCTTGATTCAAAATCGATGGTGAGACCTTACAAATACGATTCAAAAATATTAAAGCGCTTTTGCTGCACACTCTGGTAATTAAATGTACGATGGGCTACCCACAAGGAAACCTCAGCCATACACCAAAGCCTCGATCACATACATATATCTCCTCCATCCTTGGGACGATCCAGCCGCAATGCTCTAAATTTAATATCTGCAGGATTGTAGAAGATAAGGGGTGAGTACAAAGTACTCAGTGAATAACAGTATGTATTAGCCCACGCAAAACAATGCAAGGAAGATCAACAGATGATAAAGATACAAGCCTCAGGCATATCATTAGTTTAGCTTCTCCCTGAAGCCATACGATATAAATGTACAAATGGCCAAGACCACAAAGCAAGGTCATAGTATCACAAATCAATACAAATACAATTCAAACATGGGTAGATAGCGCTACAGCGAGACCCAAAGGCAATAACAATGGTTTATCCAATAACAAGTGTGCATACTTAGATATCAAATGTCAAAGCAATACAATAGAAGCATAGGAAGCAATTACGTATTATCGAATATCAAAGAGAATTAAGAAAGGCGCGATTTTCAAAAAGGAAGGGTGCCAAGGCACATGTTACTCACATCAATTATTCGTCGAATAATCTCAAGTGGAAAAGCGTCATTAAAGCCTTGATATTCCTCAATTGAAGTTATTTCTCGAGTTAGGATTTAACCATATATGGTTAGGAGCCTTTTCCAAGTGCAAGGATGATATGTTTATAGGTTTAGGGGTTGATTACCATCTCACTATGGAGAAGGATGAATTTGGGAGCTTCGGGAGGCCAAAGGGAGGTTGGTTGGGTGTTTTGGGAGTTGGAGGACCCATATGCTCTTTTTATAATAGTTAGGATTAAGTTAGTTTTAATAAACTTTTGAGATCCGCCAATCCAAACTCGACAAGTGGCATGACATGGCACCATGCATCTCATAGATAGTGTGGCTCAATGTAGATCGTTTGTTTATTACTCGAGAAATCCTTCTATGTTGTGTCTTCTTGTAATTTAGTCACCACACTTCTATTTTCGTCAATCGAGCATTGCATTCTTTCTTTGGTTGTCAATTAAGTGATAATCTTGAGATCCGCCAATGTAATTCAAGCAATTATTCCATCATCGTTGACCATGTAGCTTTATTGGAGGTTGAATTCTCGCGGGATGTTAAACAAATAGTGCAATTACTCTCCTTTCTCTGATCTCCAAAGAAATAAATTATAGACTTATAATTCAATTACTTAAAACTCTTCCAAGGAATTGGCATAATCACAATTCACAAGACACTGAGACAACAATACACTATACATTCTACAATCTATACAGCCACACCTAATTGTCTAAACCATTAACTTAAAAACATAGCCCAAATCTCAATAAATAATCATAAAACCGTCAAATTCCCAAGAGCCATTAGCCAAGATTAATACTTTTCTCTCATAACTTCATAGTCTTCATTTTATCATTTACTTATTTAACTACTTATAAACTATAAAGTTCAATTTTAGCAAATAGCAAGTACCATAAAATCTAAATTAGGGCAAAATCTCTTTAGGAATTAGGGCTAGAATGATAGTTTTATTTACTAATTTAACTACTTATAAAGTTCAATTTTAGCAAGTACCATAAAATCTAAATTAGGGTAAAATCCATTTAGGAATTAGGGCTAGAATAATACCTGATTGAAGCTAAACTCTAGATGAAGTGGTGAACCCACCGCCCAACCAACCTCTCGTCCTCTCCTCCGCCGGCGCTCGCCTGTTCGTTGGCCAGCGGTCAGCACGGCAGCAGCTTCTGCATTTAATAAGTTTGCCTTTGCCCTGCCTCATTTCTACTTCTGATTCTGCTTGCCGATTCCCATTTAGTTATTGCCTTATTGGGATGGCCTTTTTAATCCTTTTTTTTTTGGGTTGAATGTTAGAGCCTAAAACACACCAACCCAGTTGTCCCCTGAGCCCAATTTGCAATACACCTGGGCCGGATGTTAAAATTTTCTTTTTTTAATTGTTACCAGTAGTTGGGCCAAGACATGCCTTGGCCGGGGCCCAATAAGGCCCCCTGTCTCCGCCAGTGTCGATACACAAGGGTATATTTGTAATGGTGCCACGCCTCCGTTATTTCATTATTATTATTACTACTTTGTGCTAATGGTGGAAGCTCTTATATTATTTCATTATAATCAAAATTGTTAACGAGGGACAGGAAGTGCTAATCAAATGAGTTCTTTAATTTTCATAAGGTCATCGTGATGTTTCTTTTGATTTCTCCATTTTCACCTAGAGTTATACTATCAATGAAATATTTTTAAGGTGACTTACTAATTTATTTTGCTTTCTTTGAACTTTCTTATATGTCTAGGTTCATTTGGCTTTACAACTCATGGATTGTTTTTCGTGTTTAAATTAAATACTAAAGCAAACATACATGATAAACCATATAAATACCATTTCATTGATCAACTAGTCGAACAACTGATTTGGAAGCCTTTACATGGAAAATTAGGCTCCCAATCCATACAAAAGATTTTCTTATATTCTTACATTACATTCCATGTTTCACCTTATTTATATATATCTCCATACATGTACTTATTCTTCTACTTTTACCTTCTAGCTAAATTCTTTTTACTAATAGAAAAACATAGGTATATCTTTCCAAATTTTATCATAGTGTAAATGTGCAAGAGTGTATGCACAAAATACATTGAACTCGTAGGTTGCTCCTAAATACATTAGAAACAAATGAGCATTTTCATAATATGCCCACACATTGGTTGAACTCGTAGGTTGCTCCTAAATACATTAGAAACAAATGAGCATTTTCATAATATGCCCACACATTGGTTTTCACTATATGCAATATCTTACTTGCGTCCTGAGACATCCTCCATTCTCCAGCTTGGTGCTCGTAAATTTTGCGATTGATCATCTACAAAAAAAGGAGATAAAACACGAAGTGAGTACTATGTACCCCGTAAGTAACTCAACATTTTGATTTTTCACAAAATTACAAAAATCATTTTTAGATCACAAGTTCAGGAAACATAAAGAAGCACAAACCTTTTTGGATGCATAATAGGGTCCAAGCACTAGAATTACTTACTACCCCTAGTGCACAATGATACCATCCAAATGCCAAGTTGGTCTTGGCAATACAATATTAAGTGGATACACAATTAACTCCGGTTGAACCTTACTGGAATTCCAAGCAGAGAGTATTATCAAATCAAATCAAATACCATACTAATCGTCCCTATCCTGGAATCATTAAATAGGTCACATTATGGAAACAATTCAAAGCAAACTGATACAAAACGGGTAGAGTAATGCTAGTGATTCACATGTAAGAAAACATTTCATTTTTTATCATAATATGACATCAAAACAAATGTCCTTCTTTTAAAACTTATGCATGCTAAAGGAAACCAAAACATTGGTTATTCACCTTTGATCTTGTTTTTTTAAAGATTCTTGAATATTTTGAGTGGAAAGATATCTCTAAATTCTTGGTAATTTTCAAGCAAAGTAGCCTTTTTGAGCACGGCTTATATATATATATATATATATTTGAAAGAGGCTTTGTTTGGGAGTCAAAGAGAGTGTTTTGGAAGTCTTTTGGTTGTGTTCAAAGATTAGCTCCATTTATGGACGAATTTCTCACTTATTTTCTAAGAACTTTCAGATTCCACCTATGGAAAATGCTTCAATTGTCCCTAGATAATTTATAAGTAACCAATGAAAATAAATCCAATTAGAAGCTTAGCAGAATTCTTGCCACAAAGAATGCCAAGTGGTCTCCAGTTCGATTCATGTGAGAAATTTTCTAAGTGTTCAAGTGTCACTAGATTTTTTTCACTTATTGCTTAATGAATTCCTCTACTTAATGTATTCTATAATTAGGTCATTATGTTTACGACTATACTAATTAAGTACCGCATTTTAGCTTTAAGCATTCTTTTGCACCCAATTTACTAACTAATTGGACATAATCATTCTTTTGGGCATCACTTCTAACCACTAGAGATAGTCGGTATAAATTCAAACAATTATTTTATTCTTGCCAAAGCAAATTAAAGTATCCTCAAATTCTTATAAAATGTCACGAGATTTACTAATTGATTGTTTATAGTTAAGCATTATTCGAGAATTGATTCAATTATTATCCCAAAAATGTCAATAGGGAATTCTTGAAATTTTACGGAGTGTTACAATAGGTATTTTCAAAGCATCCATTTGTCTGAAAATACTAATTCATCACTTGTATGCTTTGTAAATCCTACAACAATGAGAAATGGTGAGAGAAGAAAATTAATAATACCTCCATCTCACAAAGATAGTCGAATTCCAATTTTTACAAAGATTAAGAAAAGTATAATTAATTTAGTTGAAAATGTAAAATATAATATCATTTTCCTAATATTGCCTTTCATTTAAATATTTAACTTTAAATAATAAAATCTTATTGATTATAATACATATTAAATATGGGTATAAATGAAAATTAATATTTCAACTATTTTTTATAATAAACTATAATTTGTGATATATGAAAAAGAAAATGGAACCATTATATGTATTTTTTGTAATATAAGAAGAAGAAAAACTCAATTATCTGTTCAATTAATTCATTTGTTGAGCAATCATCCGCAGTTCCCTCGTCATTAAATTAATATTACTTTAGAGAGAGAGAGAGACCTGCGAATGGTTTAAGCAAGAAGTAACGCTTTGTTGATTGATAATGATTTTCTATGGAAAATATATTTTTTCCTTTAAATTCTTACTTTTGTGTTGTTTGATTAACATTCTTTTATGAAAAATACTTTTCACGTTTTGGTTATGTGACCACATTTTTCTTGAATGTTTTTTACGAGGTGTAGGTTTTTTATTTTCTAGGTAATTTATATATTTTTTCTAGCGAATTCCACTTTCAACCAAACGTGTTGTAATTTATTTTCTATGAAATTTAATTGCCAATTATTTAATTGACAGAAAAATATTTTTTTATCAACTAAATTTTATACTCGTAATCAAACACACCCTACACGTTTTTGGAATCTAGGAAGAAACTCAATTTCGCTAAGCAACAAAAAATTGGGTTAGGTTATCGGGCATCCATCGTCACAAACAATTGTGATTGTAGTTGCCAGTGTGGATAGTGGATATAGACGTTGAAAATGGGAATGGGTACAGAAGGCGTCGGTAACAAGTTTTCTCCATGTTTTTTAGGAGTTTCTGTCACGTCCGCTAATTTTCAATTTTCTTGAATATCTTATACATTCGAAAGTGGAAGCTTTTACAAATAGCGGGGATGGGACGTACAAAATGACAAATTGTTTCTTTGTTTACATAATAATAAGCTAGAAGTGTGTGTCTATATATATATCCACATAGATTTATAGAGAGGTGGACTACATTGTATTTTCATAGCTCTAAAAATTAATTCCCTCTACGTGAATAACTCTACTTCCATTCGCGGGCATGCTCCAACTCCCGGCTCGCTTAGCCAATATCTTGTGTTCAGTTGTCTACAAGATTGGAGAAAAGGAAATAGGAGTAAGCACAAAGTACTCAGTGAGTAACAAAATATCATGATTCACCTTTTATTTAAGAAATTCCTTTTCAATTATAAGTTCGAGAAAATCCTGAATTTCATCAAGCCTTTGGATTTACAAAAGGGCCATATCACTAGTTAAACAACTACACATGGTGCGCACATGATTCAAGAATTTAAAATGACCAAGATCAAATAACATGATCATAATACTACAAAGATTACCACATAGCAAAAATGACCAATATCACATAGCATGGTCACTTTACCACAAAGCAAAGCAAAGTAAAATAAGTAGAGCCTTAACTAGTGATTAAAATGTAATAAACCAATTTTTTTACATGACACCGATGCATAAAAAATCCATGCATATCTTATGAAAACGTTATGAACAAAAGAAAGGGAAATAAAGTAACGGTTCCTCATCTCAAAGATTTGCTAAATATTTCTTCAATTCTAAGTTGAAAAGTACCTCCAAAACCTTGATATTTCTCAATTTAAGTTGTTTTTATAAGTTTGAATCTTTCTATATGTAAAGGACTTTTTTCCAAGTAAGAAATTAAATGTTTGATAAGTTCTTAGGGTTTATTTCCTCACCATCATAATTATGGACAAATTTTGCTAGTTTTTGGGATAGAGATGGAGATTGGGTATTAGGAAACTATGAGGACCCTTTAGCTTTTTTATAATAGTTAGGATTTAGTTGTTTTTAATAAAGTTTTGAGTTCCGCCAATCACAGCGCGATACGTGGCACGATTTTGCACCGTATAATTAGGGGATGATGTGGTCAAACGTAGTTCGCTTGTTTATTATTCAATAAGTTCTTATATTTTGTATTATCTTATAATTAAGTCACTATACTTTGATTCATGTTAATCATAAACTATATTTTTTCTTTAGTGTCATTTGAGTAACAATCTTTTAACTTTCAGATACAATTAAAGCAATTATTCCGTCATTAGAATCAAAATAACGACCATATAGTTAAATTTTTGTGGGATGTTACAGTTTCAAACTAACACCATATGTTATGACATCATATGATGTCATATTATAATATGGCATATATCTGACACGCCATATGTGAAACTACAAATATGTGGTATGTAACGATGCATGCTACATATCTGTATGGCACTATATGGTGCCATATATGTGGTTTCATATCATTTTTATGTTTTTTAGCAAAAAATTCCCAATGAGCTTGAACAACCTTTTATGCCACGCATGTATTTCATCTGCCAAGGGCCCAAGACAGCGATTCCGTTAGCCGCGTCATGCGATCCATCCAAAGAGTGTAACAAATGTTGGAAGGTTGGGTAACCAACGGCGCATTATAAGGTTTAAATCGTAACATTTATAGATTTGATGAGTAAATGATAACACCACAAGTTCAATGAGTTTTGAAACATATGATATCATATATCATATAGTTTCTCCACACGATTGTAATTTTTTTATGTAATCTGGATCAAGAAGCCCTACATAATCACGTCACCACGTCAAATTATAACACAAGATCAGACTTTCCATTTGTTGCAGAGGCAAAAATCCAATTGACAGATTTTTTCCTTGCTGCAAAACCTTGGCTTCGTTCCCCGGAGCCGAAAAACCCCACAGGTCTCCTTGCCGCAAGACCTTCGTTCCTTCCTTCCATGTGCCGAAAATTGGACCCGAGAAATAGTCTGCCATTCCTCGAATTTGCCCGTAACTTTACCGAGAGAGAGAGAGAGAGAGAGAATGGCTTCGACACTACCGTCGCCAACATCCTTCTTTGCAAGCCCAACAACCACCACTAGGGCCTCGGCCACCCTTTTGCTGCTCATGACTCCTCTTCGTGGCCTGGGTTTCTCAGGAGCCGTCACGGACCCACTTCTTGCCCACCATGTCGCCACCAAGCTTCGATTTTTTAAGAATTTTTCGGCCAAGCGCATTAAGGGTGTTGCTTCCATGGCTCAGAAGAGCTTCGAAGAGGTTACCGCTGCCGACATTAAGGGTAAAAAGGTGTTTGTTAAAGCTAATTTGGATGTCCGGCTTGATGATAACCAGAATATCACTGATGATAGTAGGATTAGAGCTGCTGTCCCAACCATTAAGCAATTGATTGACGGTGGTGCTAAGGTTATTCTTTCAACTCACTTGGTACGTTCCACCTGTTTCTTTTGAAAAAAATAATACTATTGAGTTTTTTCAAGTAGTATTGCATTTTCCTTTCTGGGTTTTTACTGCTCGACTTTTGATTTTCTGGGAGCAAGTCTCCCTGATTACTTTGCCTGCGTATATTTAAGCGTCAATTTTCAGTTTGTTTCGGATTTGGCGTCTAATTGACAAATTATTTATTCTGCTTCCTTAACATTCGTAAATTATATCCGATCTTCCGTGCACAGTTTCTGACTTGCTACAAAAATTTGAGAATGACATACCAATTTTCGACATTGTTGGTTTTCTAATTCCAGTAATAAATGTTTTTGTGCATAATTAGTGGAGTTGATTCTTGTTCTAGTTTTCTTCGGCTTATTCTGTTTCTTTTTGTTACAAATGCTTCTTCCACGCTTTATTCTGGTATTTCCACCTAGCATAGTTTGCTTGAATATGATTTCACCTTCAACTCTTGTTCTCTCCTGTCTTTTCAGGGAAGACCGCCAGGTCTTACTCCAAAACTCAGCCTTGCACCCCTTGTTTCCAGGCAATCTGAACTGCTTGGCGTCCAGGTATACATGCCTTCATCAAAATGTAAAGTTATGAAGCAAAGAAAATGAAAGTTGTTGGACGGATTATAATCTAACATGTGTTACAAAGATCAGAGAGAGTAACTGATTGTCAACTTGTTCCTTTCATGTTTGATGATCAGGTTGTGAAGGCTCATGACTGCATAGGCCCAGAGGTTCAAAAGCTGGTGTCTTCACTTCCCGATGGTGGCGTTCTTCTTCTTGAAAACAATAGGTCTTATAAAGAGGAAGAAAAGAATGAGCTCGAGTTTGCAAAAAAGCTTGCATCTTTGGCTGATTTATACGTGAATGATGCTTTTGGTACTGCAAGTAGAGCACACGCTTCTACTGAGGAAGTTACAAAGTTATTGAAGCCCTCTGTAGCTGATATCCCTTTACAAAAGGTTAGACGTGCTTGATTGTAGTGTGCTTGATTTACTCCAATGAGTAACCGAGTAATACTTTTTTGGATACATCGAATGGACCATTTTACGGAATACAAATTGAAGATGCTATGATTTTGCTGTCTTAGGAAGTGGACTATCTTGTTGGGCCAGTCTCGAAGTCTACAAGACCATTTGCAGCAATTGTTGGTGGCTCAAGGGTGTCCTCTAAGATTGGTGCGATTGAGTCACTTATGGAGAAGTGTGATGTTTTACTTTTGGGGGGAGGAATGATCTTCACATTTTACAAGGCGCAAGGTCTCTCAGTTGGAACATCCCTTGTGGACGAAGAGGAGTTGGATCTTGCTACATCTCTTCTTGAGAAGGCCAAGGCCAAAGGAGTCAGTCTCTTGTTACCCACAGATGTGCTTCAGGGTCGTTCCAAGATTCAGGTTTTACCCAAAAGGACTTCAACTCATGGCAAAAAGAAGAGGTATGGGGGCATTTTGCCTTCAATTTTAAGATCTTTGGCGATGGAAAATGATGTGGAGAAAACGTTGGGTTTTTATTATGGTAAACTGACCCCCAAGGAGCAAACTATAATTCTCAGAGAGCAGAGTAGTTGGGAGAAGGTTTTGAGAATTTTTGAGGGGTTCAAGTCACAGAAAGAATATGTTCCTAACGTAATACACTATAATGTCGTGCTTCGAGCGCTGGGCAGGGCTCAGAAATGGGACGAACTGAGGCTTTACTGGATTGAGATGGCGAAAATGGAAATCTTGCCCTCAAATAACACATACGGAATGCTCGTTGATGTTTATGGAAAAGGGGGGCTGGTGAAGGAGTCACTCATGTGGATTAAGCATATGATGTTACGTGGTATTTTCCCAGACGAGGTCACGATGAATACAGTCGTTAGGGTGTTGAAGGATGCAGGGGAATATAGCAATGCAGATAAGTTTTATAGGGATTGGTGCAATGGTAGGGTAGAATTGGCTGATCTTGATTCAGATATCACACAGGATTCAAAACCATATAGTTTGAAGCAGTTTTTGTTGACTGAACTTTTTAGGACAGGCGGGAGGAACAATTTTTCTACTCAAGGTATATCAGATGTAGAAAGATCTGAAAGAAAACCACGACTTACCGCTACCTATAATACTTTGATTGATTTATACGGAAAAGCAGGCCAGTTGAAGGATGCTTCAGACACTTTTGCTGATATGTTAAAGTCAGGGGTGACTCCTGATACAATTACATTCAACACCATGATCTTCATATGTGGTAGTCATGGTAAGTTGTCTGAGGCTGAAGCTTTGCTTAATAGAATGGAGGAATGGGGGATTTCTCCTGATACGAAGACCTACAACATTCTCTTGTCCCTCTATGGTGATATGGGGAACATAGATGCGGTTCTTCTGTGCTATAAAAAGATTAAGGAGGTGGGCCTTTTCCCTGATGAGGTTACACATAGGGCGGTTCTCCAAATATTATGCAATCGAGAAATGGTGCAAGAGGTGGAAGCTGTGATTGAAGAAATAGAAGCATCTGGGAAGCATATTGATCAAAATTCTCTTCCTATCCTTGTTAATATGTATGTCAATCAAGGATTGGCTGAGCGGTCTATGTTCTTATTTGAGAAGTGTCAATCAACTAGTTCTCTATCATCAGGAACTTGTGCAGCTATAATAGATGTATATGCAGATAAAGGACTTTGGGCTGAAGCGGAGGCTATTTTCTACTCTAAGAGAAGTAGTTTCGAACAGAAAAGAGACGTCTTAGAGTATAACGTCATGATCAAAGCTTATGGTAAGGCAAAACTGTATGACAAAGCTTTGTTACTGTTCAAGGGCATGAAGACTAGTGGGACATGGCCAGATGAGTGCACATACAATACCCTCATACAAATGCTTGCTGGAGGTGATTTAGTGGACAAAGCTAGAGACTTCTTGGTTGAAATGCGCAAAGCAGGCCTTATTCCTTCTTGTTCAACCTATTCTGCTATTATTGCATGCTACGCTCACGTGAAGAGGCTCTCTGACGCAGTCAATATGTTCCAAGAAATGTTACAAGCAGATGTAAAACCAAATGATGTTGTTTATGGGGCACTGATTGACGGATTTGCCGAGGCTGGGAAATTTGAAGAAGCTATTCACTACTTCCATGTGATGGAAAAATCTGGGATGTCAGCAAACCAAATTATTTTAACTTCTATGATCAAGGCTTATGGTAAAATTGGGTCTGTAGAAGGAGCAAAACAATTGTATGAGAAGATAAAAAAATTGAATGGGGGTCCTGATATTGTGGCATCGAATAGCATGCTCAATCTTTATGCAGAGTTAGGATTGGTGACTGAAGCAAAAGTGATATATGATGATTTGAAAGAGAAAATTTTGGCTGATGGAGTTACATTTGCTACCATGATGTATGCCTATAAAAACATGGGTATGCTGGATGAAGCTATTGAAGTTGCAGAGGAGATGAAACAATCACAGTTATTGAGGGATTGCGTGACATTTAATAAAGTTATGGCTTGCTATGTGACAAATGGGCAACTAGTTGAGTGTGGTGAACTGCTGCATGAAATGGTAGTCAATCGAAAGCTTTTGCCCAATGGTGGGACATTCAAAGTACTATTTACTGTATTAAAGAAAGGAGGTGCTCCAGCTGAAGCAGTAAGGCAGCTGGAGATATCATACCAAGAAGGAAGACCTTATGCCAGGCAAGCTGTGGTAACCTTGGTTTTTTCAGTGGTGGGTTTGCATGCATATGCCTTAGAATCTTGTGAGATCTTCGAGAAAACAGATTTTAATTTTGATGCCTTCACTTATAATGCTGCAATACATGCATATGGCACTTCCGGGAAAACTGAAGAGGCATTGAACGTGTTTATGCGAATGCAAGATGAGGGACTAGAGCCTGATATCGTTACTTTCATTTATCTTGTGGGGTGTTATGGAAAAGCTGGTATGACTGAAGGTGTGAAGAGAATATATAGCCAGTTAAAATATGGAGCAATTGAGCCTAATGAATCGTTGTACAATGCGGTGATAGATGCATACAGAATTGCCAACAGGCATGACCTTGTTGAATTAGTTCATCAAGAAAAGAGATTCGCTTCTTATGAGCAACAATTTATGGACTGTGAAAGTAAAAATGACACAGATTCACTGGTTAACCACATCGGAGAAAATGTCTAAAGGCTAAATCTCATAATCCTCAATGCGGTAAAAGAGTTCTTGTTTTCATTTTGATTTTTTGGTTGTTGTATTTTAATATTTTTTTTGCGGTAACTTTCGGCCTTTACTTAAATTGTAAGCTAATACATATTTCTTTTGTTCTCTTTCTTGGAAACGGATCTTTTATTTAGGGATCGCCTAAAGGAAAAAGTTTCGGCATAACCACCCAGATGTTGGACTTGACTGTTAGTGTTTCTTTTCTGAAATTTTATTTTATTCTTTGAGTTAAATATCATATGAACTAATTACTTGTCTAGAGTTGTTAGGGACTAAAGCGTTTATATAAGGTTTTCTTTGTACAAATTTATCTAAGGATTTCTTTTTCTAGCTTGAGGCTTTCTTATAGTTATTACTTGGATATGATAATTGTTTCACGTGACTCAATGTATTCTAAGGTTGATTAATGATTAGTATGATTTCCCCATGTCCTACCTGCACTGTGTTTCCAAGAAGTTTTGCGTGAATGAAGATTGCTGTTGGATAAACCTTGACGCATTGGAGACCATGATCTAAATTGGAGAAGTGCATAATTCATTGGTTTCACATAAATACTGTAAAGATCAAAGTCCAACGTTTCATTTGTATGACTAACGTATTTCCATTATAGCTGTGATGGGTAAAAATTTGTTCCTCCATTATGGGGTTCGAGTTGAATTCCCAGAACATTTTTCTTGAGAAATTTGTATTCTGGTACTGAACTTCCTTTTTTTATACATGAAATTTTGCTTAGAACTGAGAAATGAATAATTTTTGCCTGTGAAGAAGTATTTCTTCTCGGTAGAATCGTGGGAAAAGGATTTCTTTAACCCTTTTCTGTATTTCCTGATGCAGTTAGATTTACTGAGCTGCTTGCATCTTGCATACATTGCCCATCTGCTGGGCTACCGCGCAGATCAAAAGCACAGAATACTAGTTGTTGAGTACATGCCAAATGGTTGTCTTCAAAAGCATCCTGGCAAGGATCGTTCAAGAACCCTGCTGTTAAAACTGGGTAATTAGATTGAGAGCAATCCAGGGCTTTTGAATACTAGCATGAACATACCACCCCGTGTGTTATTCAATGCAACTTTAAATGCACCTGCATCCTGTTGCATGAAAATTTCGTGGCCAAAAATAAGCTCAGACAAGGTCAGCAGACTTATCTCAGCAGACATACTAGGGTAAATTTTCGCACATTTTGTTACGATTTTTGTCAATGTCCTGGGCCAAATTTCATTTTCTTTCTTGAATTGACAGTACTGATGTGGCTAATATTATATATGATGTGCCATGGAAAATTCACTTGTGCATCACTTTTATCGTGCATATTGGCTAAAATACGTCTTTTTCTTGCAAATAGTTTGCAAAATGAATTTTCCAGAAAGTTGCAGTTTACCAGGTTGGACCATAAAAGTACCGCTCAGAATGGGTGTTTGTGCCACCATACTTTGGGTTAATTTCACAGAATAGAGATTCATGAAACAATGATATATGCTGGGTAACCAACTCTGCTTTTAACTAATTCTCTGACCATCTAGACAAACAAGAGCGAATGCATTTGGTAGTATTTTCTGACTTTTGAGTTGCTGTATCATCGTATCATTTGCTATAATAAATACTTGACATGCAATTCTGGTTATGTATGTAGTTGGTTTACTACCTTATTACTCTCAGACAAACATTTTTGCCATATTGTTTTTATTCTTGTTCCTCTGATTAAACTGCATCCTGCAATGATCCTCAGGCACTTTCGTTAAACAGAGATGAAGTAACGGTGGATGGATCCAGCTCTTCAAGGCCAATATTCGAACAAAGATCTAATTCACAAGTAAGACTGTGATCTTAATATGTTCCAACTTCTGAGACAGGCCATTAAATTAAAGTTTTGATATGGCATTTAGCCCTCATTTTCTTGTTTAAAGAGGTGTCTGCTATTGTATAAACTGAAGCTGATTATCGACCACTAATCACAGAGAAAAAGATTGCAGTAATAATAGTACAAGTCCTCAAAGGTTTTTGTAGTTTTGTTTACTATGTAGCTAAAATAAAATATAATCAAGTTCATTGGTTTTGATTTGAATCACCTTTATGAAGAATGCGTAGCGGAGCCCAACAGCCTTACCAGCGATTGTCAGGTAATCAACCTTTAATGTATACTACATGAATTTGAAATACACATGGCGTGTATCAATATGGAAAAATAGTTAATAATAATTACCATTAGGAACTTGTCTCGTATGTGTATATATCTTTCTTCCCCTTATGAAAAGTTTTTTACTACTCCAGGGCTAATGAAGAACACGCGTCTTTGTAAGGGGCCAAACTAAACAATAAACTGGGGTTTTTAAATTTACATGTAGATTCTTGATTTGGCCACGGAAGAAATTATTATAAGATCACTTGCATTGCACTTTTTTGTTCTGGGCAAACTAAAAGACTTTGTCAAAAGAGTCAATGCATGCACTACTAGTTCGCTTATAATTTTTAATTATTTTCCTTACTAATAGTTGACAAATTGATTCTTCAAAGGTGTTTGGAAAAAAAAAAGAAAAAAGGAAAGGTTGACAAATTGATGAATGAATATATAATAATACTAATAATAATGTACTGCTTTCATTACCTATGGCAAGTTGTCTATGAACTCCTCGATTTCTTTTTTGAATACAAATTATGTGAACGTTTTTTCATGGTAAAGTTCAATGTGCTATTAGGCCTCTGCTTACAAGGGCTACTTTAGAAGAAGGGGAAAAGAGATGAAAAAGCCGTCTTTTTTATTGCCACATGTCATCTCTCTATTGTTAATCAGAATCAACACTCGCTGCCTTCCACGAATTCATGAAAGACAACATTGCTGCAAGGAGAAAACAAACGGTAACTCATTAGCTTTAGACAAATCATTGTTATATATACATACATAGTTTCTAAACTAAACCATACACTTCAACAAATTGAATCAGAAGCCAAACTTGGTGTCTTCAAAGGCCACTCACCTTTCCTCGCTCTGAGGTCATGTTTTTCAGAGATAACAGCCATACGAGATCTCCAGATCGCCCATCCTCACAGGATCTAGACATCGCAAAATTGCATACCCCTTTTCATAGTATGTATACACATAATTCCCCGGATGTACATCACTCAGCACCATTATTAATTGTATGCCTGGTCTATAACCAAGTCTTGCAAGATCTAGTAGAGTTTCCATAGCATATAGATGTTTTCTCCCAAACAGTTTAGCATTTAGCTTATCCTTCTCTGGTAAGTCCACCCTACCCCTTCTATCAGATGACATAACGAGTGTAAAAAGTTTATCCAACCTGCTATTAAACCCACGTCCCTTAGAAATGTTTCCAAGGTACTGCCAAGGATATGCATTTTCAGGTTTGTCAAGAATCGCTTCTATAGCATAATCTACTTCTGGTCCCCTCGTTTCCTCTGTCAGCTTGGATCTTGTTATAGCAAGGAATGTCTGCATGCAACCAAACTTAAAGATGAGGCAAGAAAAACTGACAGAGCTACAGAGCATGATAACTAGAAATGGCAACCGCCGAAGAGAAATTATACAGAAACGAGTACAACCAAAAATTGACACTAGTAACAAGTAATTTGTAAATTTAATTACGTATGATTAACAGTCTTACTGGATTCGTAATCATCAAAGATATGTTGATTAGGCTTATAAGGTCTCATTTCTTCATTCATGTTGTTCATTCAGCAAATAGATGCAACATGTTACATCCAGACCCATGTACAACCAAAGCAATTAAAAGCAACCGAATCATATTTAAATTTAAATACCCTCATATATTATATATCACACAGAAAATTATGTTATTCCAACAAATAAATGGATCTGTTAACAAATAAGTACACATTACTTTGGTCCAACAGCTATGAACAAGAGAGATTCCTGTTTATCTAGCTTGGAAACGTGATAATCTTTGGTATCTCTCTAGTTTGATTTTATGTTTTCATTTTTATTTTATATATATATTGAAAGATCTAAAGAAGATTCCTACTTAGCAGCTTCTTGCCACCCTAGCTTTCACATTAGAACAATGTATTTAAATCACATCTCATACTCGTAACAGCAACATTGAATTGGCCTTTTGAAGAATCTACAAAAGGTACCTGATTCCAAGCAAAGTAATTATAGTTGTCATCTTTAATTACTTTATCGCATAATGCAAGTTCATCCTCCCATCCTCCAAATGCCTGCAGAACCCACTGCAAAAAGAAATGCAATCTAGAATTTACGCAAGGAGTCAAAAGACAATAAAGAACTGACGACTATAAAATAGTTTTCCTGGCTGAGAACGAGGTGAATTCCAGCTTACCTGCCTATGAAGCCAGGCATAATTGTTCCTTGCGTCCCTAGATAAAATCTCCTCTGTGAACTTAAGTTCCAAGCTTGCAACATTATCCAAGCTTCTCCACAACCCGCCGTCTATGACGCCTAAAAATATATAGCATTACCAGTCCACAGCTTAAAATAAACTCTATATAATTTACGCCACAAAATGGATAATTTGGTCAAAGAACTCAAGCAATTTTGATATGGGAATGAACAAAATGATAATTAATGTCTCCTGCAAGTCACTTACCATACCCAAGCATTGTAGGGATCATTTTTCTTGTATACCGTGAGA
This sequence comes from Nyctanthes arbor-tristis, assembly GCA_963692815.1. Taxonomy (NCBI): domain Eukaryota; kingdom Viridiplantae; phylum Streptophyta; class Magnoliopsida; order Lamiales; family Oleaceae; genus Nyctanthes; species Nyctanthes arbor-tristis. The sequence continues at coordinate 58,049 of CAVNYN010248430.1, forward strand.
AAATCCAATTCTTCGAGCCAATAAGCATTAAGCGTCACAAGCATTTCGTACCTAACTTCCCATACCTGAAATAGAAGAAAAAGTTCTATATATCCATTTGCCAACTCTATCCATGAAGACATTAATGATAAGAATAAGTCTTTTCACCTTAACCCCCGACTCAAAAGAGGGAAAAGATAATTTCTCTAGTTACATTGGAGGTTTTGAGTTAGTTTTGTAATCGTGATATTCCATGCATTGCCTAAAAATACATATATTGCCACAGTGCGTAAAGGCTTCGCGAGCTGTTAGTTTTTCTGTGATCCAACCAACTAGAAGATGAAAAAACATAGTACCAAAGAGTCTATATATATTCCAGAGATGCATATCTGCCAGAGACTTATTCCAAACAATTATGCTCTCTAAATTAATACTCAAAGATCAAAGTGTTAGATTATAAAATAACTCGCTGGTTTTCGTACAGATGAAGTCATAAAACTGTAACTCCCAGAGATAAAACTGCAACTCTCAGAGCGCTTGAACCTTCCCCAGGCATAATTTCTTATTCGGCAATATTATATTTATTGAGAAACAGAAGAATAAAAGAATATCTTCGCACACAACAATGGTAACCAAATTATGACTTTGGCCACGAAAGAATAAAGTTAGAACCGTCGCCATGAAAGAATGAGTTAGAAACAGGAAAAGAAAAGATATATTATCAGTTGAATGCAATCATCATGCGAAGACCTAGACGTGGTATGGGGGCCATTGATCTCTGTATCACCATCGCCAATAAATTTGCGTCCCGAACCATCAAAATCATCTTCCCCTTCGGACGGGGTCAATCCATGACAGCTTCTGCGCAAATTCTGAAGATCAGCGGCGTAAACCTCAAAACAAAAATAAAGGAGGGGCTTCATCGGATTGATCTCCATCTCGACGCCGTCGCTTGATTTGACGTTCAAGGAGACTTGTTCCTTTTCACGCAGGGGCGCCGCCATTGTTCTATATTCAGAGTAAGACAGGGTTCCGAATGGGAATTCGGTCTTCAAAGAATACTGACACAAATGCAGGGTTTCCAATGAGTCTTCGAACGGGAATTTGTGTCTTCAAGAAGAATACATACAACGTGCTTGGCGAAATAGTTATTTATAAATTAATTTATAAACAACTAAGCAACGTCATTTTAGTGGTTGTCTGTGTGAAAAGTCAAAAATTACCGCTTGAAGTTTACTTTTTGACTTTCTAAAAAAAATAAAATCAATAAAATAATATCACATGGCAATTTATAAACAAAATGATTTATAAACCAAGTTGCCAAGCACATTGATACTCAAAGTCTTGAAGAACATTGCTTTGATTAGTTCGGGTGTTAGAATTACGTTAAAGCTCGAAATCCATATTCTATCTATTTATATATAGATCGTTCAATATTCTAACATATTCTATTTATATATATGTACAATTATGTTCGATATTCCTTATCTTTTTTTTTTATCTGCTCTAAATTATATTCTTTTGTCCTTATTTGACTTTTTAGTAATACTTCTATTTATATTGTCCATGATAATCAACAAATAAAGAAGCTTTTTAAATTGAAATATTAAATAAACCAAATGACATATTCGAAAAATACATTCATCAATTGTAAATTTTTAACAACATTAACTACATTTTCTTAATTTATGTAAAAAATAAAAGAAGAATAATAGATGTTTTAAGATTTTTCAAGGAATATATATTATTGTGGGGTGAAGGAATGCGTCCCATCCGGCACCTCAATTTTGTTTAAACAAATTTCAACAGTCCGTCACTTATATTTGTTCAAATTGAGACGAACTCAAATTTTTTCCCATTTTTTTTTTAAATAAAAGGATTTCATCTGATTAATCAACAAAAAGATATCCACATGGCCGGGGATATCTCCCATTACAAAGAGGAAAAAGGAATCAGAGCTACTTATCAATACAATTAAAAAAGGAGAAAGAACACAAGAGCAGCAGCCGATGAGTTAGACGCATGGAGTGATTGATCACCATCTCGAATCACCATCAAGAATCCCCCACCTGATGTCGCTTCCCACACTTCGTCCATCAGCAGCATCTTCCAATCCATCAACCTGAAGCTGCAGCCACCAAATCACATTAGAAAAAACATCCCCAACAAAATAGGTCTCTTTCCTTTCTGTGTGTCTAGCATTTCATCAGAAAAGATATCATTTTTTCCTCCAGCAGAAATCCCCGGTGAGAAGCATGCAGTGTGATCTCTAGCGATACTTATGCATAAAGAATGGATGTCTTAATTTCTACTTGAATCCAGCTGTTGTATAACTTCTACAACGTAACATCGAAACCTCGCATGAAAGTTTTCAACATGTTATGATGATACGCGATGAAAACACACAGAAGTACCATATGTTCCAAGTTTAGCACAACTCGTACGTGTAACACTTTTATGGCCTCACACTACTTCCTTTTCATGAACTTCTAAGTAGGAAACTCTAATATTCTATTATGGTAGCACCCCTTGAAGTTCATATAACTGAAGTTCTTTACAATATCTTTGTCACGTTTACAGACGGTTAATTCGATAATCCAAACTCCATTAAGAGTTTTATCATAACTCACACATCGACTCTGTGACAACCCGCACTTGTAGCTTAGGGTGGGTTTAATAAAAGTACTAGTGTTGAAACCATCCACTTGTCGAGTGACTTCTTGTTATCCTTTGAACTCGAAATATACTTATTAATATAGTTGGGTAGTGTTACCATCAGAATTCACAGGTGGATCTTATAACAGAGTTTCAACCCTATCATATCTGGTTAACTTTTGCTCCATCTTTAGCAACAAAATGTAGTCAATATATGAATCAGAAATTTTATTTTACTTACATGCAAGAATATTATTATATATGCGTGGATATGTGACACACATCCAGACTACAAGTGTGGAGTACTTGTAGCTTAGATGTACCACATAAACATGCATATATGTTATCATGTGTACCTGCAGGCGAAATAAAATTCCTCATATTTGAATGCTCACAGTCACATTCAACCAATACATGGTTGACAAAATATGTCAATCTTTTATGTCAGATAAACATGTGTCTCTAAAATGATTGCAACTTTACAAAGTTAATCAGATAAAATTGCAATTTTCTTCAATCATTATTCATTATCACTTTTGTGTCTACACCAGTGTTCTAAAAAGCTCGCATAAGTAAGAACTAGGCAGCGCTTATACTTGAAGCTACATGTTTCTTTACATATTACAATTTATCACACATTAATCATGTTTTTATGCATTAGTGTGCTTAGGTGCTCTTAGACCCAATACTTAATCTCGACTTTTTGCATGCTTTAAACTTTTTAGAAACTTGCTCTATACATACTCTCTCGTTCATTAAAGATAGTACATTAGTTATTTTCACACAGATTAAGAAATGTTAAAATATTAAATTTTAGATGTACTTTTTTATATATAGTCATATGTCTCATTAATTATTTGAAAATTGAAAATACTTTCAAGGCATAAGTACATGTAGAGTAATAATAAATACATTAATTAGGAATATGTATGAAAATGAAAAAAATTAAAAACGTGTTCACTATGCCCCAGGGGATATGGTGCAGTGGCAAAAGGCTAGCCTGTAGATGGCGGCCCCCCATGAGGTCACGAGTTTGATTCGTAGCTGTTGCGCTGCACATCCCACGATTTACGTCTTCCATAATGCCCCAGGGCAGGGGTTGTGGTGGGCGCTTGTGATGGGGGCGTTACCCAAAAATAAAAAAAAAAGGTTTTCAATATTATTGGTGAACTATCTTTTTTAGATGAACAAAAATATTATACTGAACCATCTTTATAGGACAAGGGGAGTAAATCATTTAGATATTACCCCCATATTTTGAGTAAAGTATTTTATTTTTCAATCATTTGGAATCTTTTCTTATATAAAATGTTAACTCAACGTTTTCATACTCTCTTTTTGCAATTCTTTTTACTCGATTGAAAAAACGCATTTGAATTTTTATATTCATGCAAGTATGTTTGCGCAAGAGATTTCAATATTGTATTAAACATATACGAAATATATCCATCTCAATGGCGACATTATTTATTTAATTTTGAGGGGGAGGTGGGTTGGGTGGGAGTTTGGGATTTGAATTAGGGTGTCTTTAGCTATAGGAAGAAGGAACGGTTAAGGCCGTTTTTCAGAAATACTTGTCAAAGCTACTGGTACGCTCCCGAAACAAATCAACGGTGAGTCGTTAAAACTTTTTTTTACCATGATATTGATAACCTATCAAAATATTACACATCTCATCATTTCCAGTGTATTATCCCCTTCTTCAGAGATCTGAGCAAGAACCTTGTCTTCGTACCATTGCACGCAACGAACATCCATTGGAGACACATACTGCAAAATTAAACAAAATGCTTTCTAGAAATTCAGGACAAATTTCATCGCTTTGACCTGGATCAATCATCTCCAAAGAATCCTAGTACCGACGTAGATTAATTATCAGACTAGCCATTTGGCAACTTGGTCGGTAACCAAAGCAGATGAGACGCATTATAGTGGGCGCAACATTTGCATATTGTCTTCCATACATGCCAACTTCCACCTCGTCATATATGTGACTTAAGGGTACCAACAAACAAAACTCACAAATGCTTTCAAAGTTTATATGATCATACTCACAATTCTTGTAAATGGCTACGAGATACCGCCAAGGATATTCTAATTCAGGGTTCTTATTAATGGCTTCTAAAGCATAATCTACTTCAGCGGCCCTCGTCTCCTCGACTAGTACTAGCCGAGATTTCATTAAAACAAGGTATCTATACAAACAACACAATTTAAAAGATAAGGGGAAAATGACAACATTAGATGGATAATTCATGAAAGCTCAAATCTATAAAAAGCAATAAATTCAGAGATGCATGTCTATTTGATATAAAAAAGTGACATGCTCAGTTGGTCATCTTGTATTGGCTGTATCTAGATTTTCAAATCCATCACTTGTAGATAAACAACCAATTAAGGATTGCCAACTAATCCATTTCACTTATTTGTGGCAGATACATGTCTCCCAAGAATTATACTCAATGAAAAGAACCTCGTTCCAAGCAGATCCATTGCTAGTGTCATCTTTAAGGATTTCATTACAGAATTTGAGTTCATCTTTCCATCCTTGAGTTTGTTCCCGACCCACTGCATAAGGAAATGTATTGTAAATCTCACACACTGAGTAAACGGTAAGTAACAATGTTGAAGGTCCCTCCCCTCCCCCAACCACTTTTAAAGACAAGGTGAACTCCAGACTACCTGTCTAAGGCGCCAGGCATATTTGTGCTCTGCATCTGCCTTTTATAAAATCTGCTGTGAATTCAAGTTCGTTGCTAATAATTCCATATGTTTTAACAAGCCAATTTCTGTAAGACCAGGCAGAATAGCTCATTCCATCCTTATTTAAAATTGTTGCTGAGAACTCTAGCTCGCTGTTAACATCAAGTTCATACTTCTCAACCAACTGCAGTCTATGCAACCAAGCATACTGGAGTTCCCTGTCTGTAGATAAAATCTCCCTGTGAATTCAATTTCCTGTCTTGTATCAATAGTTCCAAGCCTCTCAACAATCCGCCATCTATGTGACCTGCAGACATTGAGTCATCCATCCACACTATAGAACAATAACATAGCTAGCATAAATATAGACCATGAATTAACATAGCAGAAAACAACAAAAATGCTTTAAGGTGCACATGTTGCATTGAAATTAACGGGAAGTTTGTTACTTTTATTTGAATGGAAAGAAAAAATGACAAGCTTGAGATTTGAGGATACATGTTTAGGGTCCACAACTTCTAAAATATACTTAACCATTGACCTTCTTTTCCTGGTTATCATGTATCTTTGATACTTGAAATATGAATCTGCTATAGAGAGATTTTTGTTGGGAAAAATGGTTCATCAGAGAATGTGTTGCTAAAAAGAAAAAGTTATCGGTCATAAAAATCTTCTTCTTCTTCCACCCACCCACCCAAAAAAAAAAGAAAAAAAGAAAAAAGGTTGGGAGAAGTGTGCGGCTGAGAATGAATTCTGGTAAAAACAATTTCTGAAATGACATTTACAAACAGATTTATAAATTTTAGATGGATAATTTCATCAAAGTGGTAAAGCGTCATTAACTAAATCTATTTCATGCATAAGAATGATCACACCCATATAGTAAATAAATATGCCATAATATAGCATACCATATTTGAGACACATTGAGATTTCTTTTAGATCGGAAGAGCGTCGTGTAGATGAGATCCAGTTCTTCAAGCATATCAGCACTAGTCCGCAGAAGTCTTCGTCGCCTGTATGTCCATAACTGAAATAGAAAAATGCAAGTTCTTTACATCCATTTGCCAAGGGTTTCAAGAATGAATATATAATCAGCACACTTTCCTTTTATATGTACAAAAATAAATAAATGAGAAATAAAAGGAAACAGAACAAGGTTATGTGATCATGGTATTCCATCTATTGGCTAAAAATACCACCAAGCAGTGTGTGTTAGTCGCCCAAGTTGTATCTTTATCCAACCAACTTTAAAATAATCACATATATTGGCAAAAAACAAAAAGTTATATAAAGCTAGAATTAGGAGCGGTTGACTGCATAAGAAATGTCCACACTGGACATCAAATCCGATTTCCAATGGGAAGGACGGACCATAAAGGTTCAGTAAGAGAAAAGAATACAGATGAGACCTGAAATAGTTATGGCTGAAACGGCTATTTTGAGTAGAGGGCATTCAATTTATGTTCATTTAGTTTTGAAAACAAAAGGGATTTCTATGCGGATAAGAATATTCAGTTTGAAAATGAAGCAAGTTAATTTCATAAACTACTACTCTAATGTAATCATCCATTTGCCAGGGGTTTCAAGAATGAATATATAATCAGCGCACTTAATTAATTTCCTTTTATATTTACAAAAATAAATAAATAATTAATTAATAAAAGGAAACAGAATAAGATTATGTGATCATGGTATTCCATCCATTGGGGAAGGACGGACCATAAAGTTTGAGTAAGAGAAAAGACTACAAATGGGACCTAAAATAATTATGTTGAAACGGCTATTTTGAGGGTATTCAATTTGTGCTCATTTAGTTTTGAAAACAAAGGATTGGTGTGCGGATAAGAATATTCAGTTTGCAAATGAAGCAAGTTAATTTCATAACTGTTACTCTAATCAAGATGTTCCACAATTTAAAAGATAAACAAAATTTTATCATGTACAAATGGAGACAAATGGCAGAAAGTTGTTCCACAATTTAAAAGATAAACAAAATTTTATCATGTACAAATGGAGACAAATGGCAGAAAAGAAGGACCTCAATCTTCTTCACATATTTTGCAGTCAAAACCTAAACAGTTCATGAACAAAGTGTGGAATTTGGGCACTTAACATTTAAAATATGAATATTTTTCTTTTTCTTTTTTACTTTCTTTTTAATTGTTTTCCTTTTTCTTTTTTCTTTCCCCCCGCCCCCCCGCCCCCTTTTTTTTTTGGGGTTTTGGGGTTGGGGGGGGGCGGGGGTCAATGACTTCTAGACATAAAGCGACAGAATAGCATATTATTATAACCCAAAAACTCATCTCGAGTCAACCAATGTTTGGTTCCATTGGCAATTCACAAAAGTATTATGTCCTTCAGTAAAGAAGAAAGAATTGGAAGAATAAAACAAAAATACATAAATAAATACCTCTAGATTATGAGGATTGATTTGTAGGGCCTTCCAGACGATCTTGAGGGCAGAAGAGGCTGGCTGGTCATCCAAGTATTCTTCTATCGCCTCTAATTCTTCTATCGTGTTTAACCCAGGGGTGGCAGAAGCAATTTTCTTGATTAAATCAATCTGGAACTTATGGCGGTAAAGATGTTGTCTGGTAGGAACAAGGCCCTCAGATTGGTGACAACCTCTGCGGCCGAGGGTTGGGGACTGCTTGAGCTGACGTAATCGGACTCTGCCGCTCAGAATTTGGGTATCGACGTATCACCGCTTCCGCATGGACTGACGTCCATATTATGGTTGACCTTATCGGGTATTAGCAGGAGATACGGATCAACCGCCAAGGATCGGTACCACGCCTTAATATCATCGTGGTCATCTTCTTGTTTGGCAACTGCTCAGAGTCCGGAAACGTAAATATTGGTATTTATTTATTAGATAATACTAGTTTACCATGTCGAGCGGAAGGTTAAGTGCCGAAAGAAGATGCAAAAAGAAAAAAGGTTGGAAGGGCGGAGGAGGAACAAGTGGGCACAACTTCTTGTGACTTCGATGAGTCAAGTTGGGGGAGAAAAGCCACTGAGAGCATTTCCAATGAGTACTCAAAATTTTGAGAGGTGTTACCGCACCGGTAAAGAGAAAATGATTATTTTAATTGAATGTTAGTGGAAAGTTGTGTAAGAAAAAAAGAGAGAGGGAAAATGAAAAATATGATAGAGATAGATAGAAGTTTAAAAATAATGATAAAATAATAGTATAGAAGTTTTTGATAAAAATCTAGATTTAGAGGTTACACGGGATATGAGGAAGAAAAAGTGATAAAAAATAGTATAAATGAGGGAAAAATAATTAAAAGAAAAAGAAAATTAAAAAACATGGGGTCTATTTTTTTGTGTCTTTCTCTCTATTCAAAGATCATGTTCCATGACATTGAGTATCAGAGATGCTCTCAGTTGCTAATTGACATACAGTACATTCATGCCCATGTAGGGTTAGAGTGCAGAAAAAAAGAGAAGAAAAAGTGGAGAGGCGAGGACAGACAAATAAACCATCTATTACATATTTAAACTAGAAAAGAAACTTCATCCAAAAAGACTTGCATACCGATGCTAGGGTTATACAATCTCCTGTAATAGTCAAAAAGATGTGCATGTATTCCATGTAATGATATAAACTCTTATATAGGAAACTATAAACTACAATAAATGTAGATCAACCTCCATATAGGGGAAATCAAACTTGGGACTTAGAGGGTCTCAGCCTTAGCCCTACTATCCCAATAAGTTAAGGCGTTATTTTTTGTTGATTTTAGTTTGGAGTTTGAAAAAGGAATATGCAACTGCTCATATTTCGAAAAATGGTAGTTAAGAATGAGTGGGATGCGAAGTGGCTGTTGACAAGGCCTTTTAGACTCTACAGATCATGATACAGTTCTGGGGTAAATGTTTTTCCTTTTCGTTTCATTTATAACGATAGGGATGGTAATTTTGGACTTGAAACCCGATACTTGCGGGTACCCGTCTCAAACAAGGCAGGTAATACTCGACCCGTTAAGTGTTGGGTCGGGTACAGGGTTAAGAATTTCATCCCGAACTCTTATCGGATTGGGGACGGGTTGTGCCGCCCCGACTCCGATACCCGATATGATTTTTTTTAATTATAAAAAAAAATTTTTGATATAGAAGAAGGGGTAGTGAGGAATAAAACCCTAGTACTCAAATTTAAATCAACAAGCTTTGGCCACTTTGCCAATGATCTTTTTGTCAAAATTTTAGCTAACTCTAGCATTAATTTAAAATTTGAGTTTCCTTAAAATAAAAAATAAAATCAAGACAACACAAATGTTCTTTGTCCAATGTCTTTTTTTATTTTGTTATATGTTACTTTGATATGTACTTGTTGAATGGTTTAATGACATTGGACTTGATGTATAATAATTTGGATGGTTTTTTTATGTAGTTTCCATGTTTTTTAAAAAAAATTTTAAAATTTTCTTAACGGGGTGGGTAACGGGTATTTTTCTCGTACACGCTCCAAACCTCGCTCGGGATTTTATTAACGGGGCAGGGCAGGAAAAGACATACTCGCCCCTAACTCGCCCATCGCCATTCCTATATAACGGGCTTATTTAATTAAAGTAATTAAGTTTTACTTATTTTAGTAAGTTTTAGTATATTTTATAATGACATTCAGTACTTAATTAGCGTAAAAACTGTGACAGAAAAAACGTGTTTAATACAACGGACACATTTATTAAATATAAAGACGCAGATGACGATATAGAGAGCTTACATGGTCAAACATTTTCCCTTGACAAATGGTATACATTGCTTTTAGCATAAAGCAATTGTTCTTCCTTATTTTATCTTCTTTTAAGTGATATCTGAAAACCATCAATTTCTTGTAAGTTGTCTTGCTCATCAATCACGAACACTTGTTCTATTAGGTATTTTACATCCCATGTGTATTTTTCCGTTACTTGAGAAAATACTACTCTTCTATTTAGCTATCCAGATCCATGACAATATTTGCCTAACAATATTTCTATGCTTGTCGTATCGAAGGTCATTGATGAACTCACTTTAAGTAGTACATATTTGCTCAAAGGACTACATTTTACAATTGTCTCCTTCAAGGAGGTAATTGTAAAATGAACTTTCCTTGAAGGAGGCAATTGTAAAATGTCGTCCTTTGAGCAAATAAGTACTACTTCAAGTAAGTTCATAAAACACAGAAATATTGTTAGGCAATATTGCCATGGATTTAGAAAACTAAATAGAAGGGAAGTATTTTATCAAACATTGGAAAATGTACATGGACTCTAAAATGCTTAATAGAAGAAGTGTCTGTGATTAATGAGCAAGGTCACGTAAAGAAAGTTGAATGTTTTGAGATATTAGTTAAAATGCACGCATTATATATCTCAAAACCAACAATTTCTTTTAAGTCACTTTACTCATCAGTTATGAGTACTTCTTATAATAGGCATTTTAGAGTTTATATGCATTTTTTCATTGTTTGGAAAAATATTTCCTTTTCATTTAGTTTTCCAAATTCATGATCATATTGCCGAATAATATCTCTGTGTGGTCATTGATGAACTCCTTTTTAAAGAGTACCTATTAGTTTAAAGGACTACATTTTATAATTGCTTCTTTAAAGGGAAGTTCATCAATAACATTAGATAGTACAAACACAAAAATATTGTTCGGTAATATGGTCATGGATTTAGATAGTTAAATGGAAGGAAAATATTTTACCAAGTAATGAAAAAATACTCAAAAATGTCTAACAGAACAACTGCTTTCAACTGATATGCAAGGTGACTTGAAGGAAACAGGCTGTTTTGAGATATCACTTAAATTGCACTAATTATACATCTCAAAATCACCAATTTCCTTTTAGGTCGTCTTGCTCTTCAGTCACGATCATTTGTTCTGTTAAACATTTTAGAGTCCATGTGTATTTTTCCATTGTTTGATAAAATATTTCCCCTTCAATTTAGTTTTTCAAATCTATGACCAAATTGTCGAACAATATTTCTGTGTTTTTCATATTTAAGGTCATTGATTAACTTCTCTTCAAGGAGGCAATTGAAAAATGTAGTCCTTTGCGCAAATGGGTACTACTTGACGGGGATTTCATCAATGACTTTAAATACGGCAAACATAAAAATATTGTTCGTAAATATGGTCATGGATTTGGGAAGTTAAATGGAGGGGAAATATTTTATCAAGCAATAGAAAAATGCACACGGACTTTAAAGTGTCTAATAGAGCAAGCCCCAGTGACGGCTGAGCAAGGTGAATTGAAGATTTTGAGATGTATAATGGGTGCAATTTAAGTGATATATTAAAACCAATTTCCTTAAAGTCACCTTCCACATCAGTTGAGGGCAGTTGTTCTGTCAGACATTATAGAGTCTATGTGCGTTCTTCTATTGTTTGGTGAAACACTTTCCTTCCATTTAGTTTTTCAAATCGATGGTCATATTGCTGAATAATGTTTCTGTGTTTGTCGCATATAGGGTCATTGATGAACTTCCCTTCAAGGAAGTAATTGTAAAATGTAGTCCTTTAAACTAATGTATACTACTTGAAAGGGAGTTCATCAATGACTTTAGATACGACAAACACAGAAATATTGTTTGATAATATAATTATTATGAATTTAGAATGTAAATGAAAGGGAAATATTTTTCCAAGCAATGAAAAAATGCATATGAACTCTAAAATGTCTATTATCACAAGTGCCTGTAACTGATGAGTAAGGTGACTTGAAGGAAATTGGAGGTTTTGAGATATCATAATTTCCTTCAAGTCACTTTGTTAATTAGTCACAGACACTTCTTCTATTAGGCATTTTAGAGTTCGTGTGCATTTTTCTATTGATTGGTAAAATACTTTTCTTTTATTTAACTTTCTAAATCCATGGCAGTATTGTCTAACAATATTTCTGTGTTTGTAGTATTTATGGTCATGTTGATGAATTCTCCTTTAAGGAGGCAATTGTAAAATGTAATCTTTTGAATAAATAGGTACTACTTGAAGGGAGTTCATCAATGACTTTATATACGATAAACACAGAAATATTATTTGGCAATATGACTATGGATTTGGAAAACTAAATAGAAGGGAAGTGTTTTACCAAACAATATAAGAATGCACATGGACTTTAGAATGTCTACTGGAACGTGTGCCTGTGACTGATGAGCAAGGCGACTTGAAGGCAAATGGCAGTTTTGAGACATAATAAGTATATCTTCCTTCAAGTCGCCTTATTCATCAATTACGGGCATTTGTTCTATTGGACATTTTAGAGTTCATATGTATTTTTTCGTTGCTTGGGAAAATACTTTCCTTACATTTAACTTTCTAAATCCATGGGTATATTGTTAAACAATATTTCTGTGTTTGTCGTATCTAAGGTCTTTGATGAATTCCTCTTCAGACGTGTGCTCTTCCGATCTCAAAGGACTACATTTTACAATTGCCTCTTTAAACAGGAGTTCGTCAATAACCTTAGATACTATAAACATAGAAATATTGTTAGGCAATATATAGAAAAATACACTTGTTCTTTTAGACACTAGATTTCCACTCGTGCGTTGCACGGGTAAAGTTCTAAATAAATTTCAAGCATAAAATATAGCATAATTGTGCTTGTCATGCTTGATGTTATAAAGAAACTGAAAAACACAATCTATATGGAACTAATATTGCATCATATATTTGCAAGTAGCATACAACCAATTCTTTATTTTGTTGACATAGTTTTAAATTCTTGTTATTAGTCGATTGATATCTTGATATATTAATAATTGTTTTATTAATTCTTATTTTTTATTTCCTTTAAAGACAATAAAACTCAATAGCGTAATTCTATATTTAGCTACACACTCGTACATTTATAGGCATACTATATATGCTTTACAACCGTGTGTTTTATGGACATGTTATAGTGATAAAGTAAAATACAATAGAGTAGAAGAACATAAAATCATGAAATTATACAATCGAACAAAGTAAAATTGAAATTCATTAGGAAAATATGAGATATATCTAACCAAAATGTAATACGTCGATAGAATCCTAAAAACAATATTAAATTAAATAATTAAAAGGAAAAATATAATAATAATATTGAAATCTCGATTGATATATTATCTATTTTCATGTAATTAAAACCCGTTAGCCAAATATAAGATATATCTAAACAAAATGTAACATGTAGATAGAGTCTCAAAATAAAAATATTAAACGAAATGGTTAAAAGGAAAAGTATAATAATTGAACTAATAATTTTTTTATTAATTTTTATTTTTTATTTCCTTTAAACATAATAAAATCTTATAGAATAATATATATTAGTTTCACGGACAATAATTGCTTCACACCCGTGTGTTTCACGGAAAATAATTGCTTCACACCCGTGTGTTTTACGGACATATTATGCTGACAAAATAAAATATAATGGAGTAGGAGAATATAAAATAATAAAATTACACAATCGAACAAAGTAAAATTAAAATTCATTAGACAAATATGAGATATATCTAATGAAATTATAATATATAGATTAAGTCTCAAAATAAAAGTATTAAATTAAATGATTAAAAGGAAAAGTAATACTGAAATCAAGATTGACATATTATCTATTTTCATGTAATTCAAACTCATTAGGTAAATGTGAGATATATCTAATCAAAATGTAATATGTAGTTAGAGTTTCAAAATATAAATATTAAATTAAATGATTCAAAGGAAAAACATAACAATAAGAAAATGTGTAATAAATGAACTTATAATTTTTTTATTAGTTCTTATTTTTTATTTCCTTTACTGGCAATAAAACCTGATAATATAATCTATATTAGTTTCATACTCGTACATTTACGGACTACTATGTTTAACACTTGTGCATGGATTTATTAATTCTTATTTTTTATTTCCTTTAAGGGCAATAAAATCTGATAATATAATCTCTATTAGTTTCACACTCGTACATTTACGGACTACTATGTTTAACATTCGTGCGTCTCACGAACATATTATGCTGAGAAAGTAAAATATAATATATTAGGAGAACATAAAATCATGAAATTATATAATCAGACATAGTAAAATTGATTAAAATATAATATGTAGATAGAATTTTGAAATAAAAATATGAAATTAATATATAGATAGAGTCTCAAAATAAAAATATTAAATATAATATGCAGGTAGAGTTCTGAAATAAAAATATTAAATTAATATGTAGATAGAGTATTAAAATAAAAATATTAAATTAATTGATTAAAAGGAAAAACATAACAATAAAAAAAAGTATAATAAATGAATCAATAATTTTTTTTATTAATTCTTAATTTTATTTCCTTTAAGGGCAATAAAACCCGATAATATAATCTATATTAGTTTCACACCTGTATATTTACAGACTACTATGTTTAATACTCATGCGTCTCACGAACATATTATGCTGAGAAAGTAAAATATAATATATTAGAAGAACATAAAATCATGAAATTATATAATTAGGCATAGTAAAATTATACAATTTAAGGTGACTTAAATTGCACCCATTATATATCTCAAAACCATCAATTTCCTTCAGGTCACCTTAGTCATCAGTCATGGACGCTTGTTCCATTAGATATTTCATAGTCCATATGTATTTTTCTATTGCAAGGGATCCATTGCCATATTGTCAAGCAATATTTCTGTGTTTGTCGTATTTATTTCATTGATGAACTCTCCTTCAAGTATGCAATTGTAAAATGTGGTCATTTGAGCAAATATATACTACTTGAATGGAAGCTCATCAATGACTTTAGTTACGACAAACACATAATTATGGTTCGGCAATATGGTCATGGATTTGGAAATCTAAATGGAAAGGAAGTATTTTACCAAGTAATGGAAAAATGCACATAGACTCTAAAATGTCTAATAGTACAAGTGTCCGTGACTGATAAGCAAGGTAGTTTAAAGGAAATTGGTAGTTTTGATATACATAATGGGTGCAATTTAAGTGATATCTCAAAACCACCCATTTCTTTCATGTCACATTGCTCAGCAGTTACGGGTACTTGTTCTATTAGACATTTTAGAGTCCATGAGTATTTTTCCATTGCTTGGTAAAATACTTCTTTTCCATTAAACTTTCCAAATTCATGGCCATATCGCTGACAATATTTCTGTGTTTGTAGTATCTATTTCATTGGTGAACTCCCCTTCAGGGAGATAATTGTAAAATGTAGTCCTTTGAGCAAATGGGTACTGCTTGAAGGGAAGTTAATCAATGACTTTAGATATGACAAACACATAATTATTGTTCAGTAATATGGTCATAGATTTGCAAAGTTAAATGGAAGGAAAGTATTTTACCAAACAATGAAAAAATGCATACATGGATTCTGAAATGTCTAATAGAACAAGTGACTATGACTGATGAGTTAGGTGACCTGGAAGAATTTGGTAGTTTTGAGATATATAATAGATGCATTTTAAGTGATATTTCAAAACTATCAATTTCCTTCAAGTCACCTTGCTCATCAGTCACGGACACTTGTTCTATTGGACATTTTAGAGTCGATGTGCATATTTCCGTTACTTTGTAAAATACATCCTTTCTATTTAACTCTCCAAATTCATGGTCATATTGTTGAACGATATTTCTGTGTTTATCGTATCTAAGATCGTTGATGAACCCTGCTTCAAAGAGATAATTGTGAAATGTAGTCCTGTGAGCAAATAGGTGAGATATATAATAGATGCATTCTAAGTGATATTTCAAAACTATCAATTTCCTTCAAGTCACCTTGCTCATCAGTCACGGACACTTGTTCTATTGGACATTTTAGAGTCGATGTGCATATTTCCGTTACTTTGTAAAATACATCCTTTCTATTTAACTCTCCAAATTCATGGTCATATTGTTGAACGATATTTCTGTGTTTATCGTATCTAAGATCGTTGATGAACCCTGCTTCAAAGAGATAATTGTGAAATGTAGTCCTGTGAGCAAATAGGTGAGATATATAATAGATGCATTCTAAGTGATATTTCAAAACTATCAATTTCCTTCAAGTCACCTTGCTCATCAGTCACGGACACTTGTTCTATTGGACATTTTAGAGTCGATGTGCATATTTCCGTTACTTTGTAAAATACATCCTTTCTATTTAACTCTCCAAATTCATGGTCATATTGTTGAACGATATTTCTGTGTTTATCGTATCTAAGATCGTTGATGAACCCTGCTTCAAAGAGATAATTGTGAAATGTAGTCCTGTGAGCAAATAGGTGAGATATATAATAGATGCATTCTAAGTGATATTTCAAAACTATCAATTTCCTTCAAGTCACCTTGCTCATCAGTCACGGACACTTGTTCTATTGGACATTTTAGAGTCGATGTGCATATTTCCGTTACTTTGTAAAATACATCCTTTCTATTTAACTCTCCAAATTCATGGTCATATTGTTGAACGATATTTCTGTGTTTATCGTATCTAAGATCGTTGATGAACCCTGCTTCAAAGAGATAATTGTGAAATGTAGTCCTGTGAGCAAATAGGTACTACTTAGAAGGGAGTTTATCAATAACCTTAGATACGAAAAACACAAAATTATTATTATGTAATATGGTTATAGATTTGGAAAGCTAAATAGATGGGAAGAATTTTAGCAAGCAATGAAAAAATACACATAGACTCTAAAATGTCTAATAGAACAAATGTCCTGACTGATGAGCAAGGTGACTTGAAGAAAATTTGTGGCTTTAAGTTATATAATGGGTGCAATTTAAATGATATCTCAAAACCACCAATTTTCTTCAAGTCACCTTACTCATTAGTCACAGACACTTATTCTATTAGACATTTTTGAAACCATATACGCTTTTTTATTGCTTGGTAAAATACTTCTCTTCTATTTAACTTTCTGAATCCATGGCCATATTACCGAATAATATTTCTATGTTTGTCGTATCTAAGGTCATTGATGAATTCCCCTACAAGGAGACAATTGTAAAATGCAGTCTTTTGAGCAAATGAGTACTACTTGAAGGGGAGTACATTAATGACCTTAGATATGACAAACACGGAAATACTATTCGACAATATGGCCATAAATTTGGAAAGCTAAATGGACAGAAAGTATTTTACCAAGTAATGGAAAAATCCGCATGGACTCTAAAATGTCTAATATAACAAGTATATGTGACTGATGAGTAAGGTGACTTAAAGGAAATTTGTGGTTTTAAGATATATATAATGGGTGCAATTTAAGTGACGCATGCATGTCCTTGCATAGGTGTTTTTTAATTACTGTAGTTGTCATTAGATCTCATATAAATATAGAGCTCACTAAATTAGAATATGAATTGTTTCATTATTTACAGAGATATTGCTCTTGGCCTAGAGTATTTGCACAAAAATAATAGGGTCTTTCGACATTTAAATTCAAAGATAATCCTTATACATAGAGATACTCGATTGGCAATGCTATCTTACGTGGGTAGGGTCGTGTTGCAAACAGATTGTGAGTTTATTTTTAGAGTATTAGAGTGGATATTTCATAATCAAAATCTTGACGGACCACTCATGTTTTTAGTTTGCTTTCTTCTCTAGTTAAATGTATATTTATTTGTTATATTTGTTTTATCGTGCAGAGTTTAAAAAGGAAAGTGCGTGGATATCAATCTAGTAAAGTAATGATTATGCTTTTGGGTTCTTAAAGAAAACTGATATTTTTAACTTGGCGTGTACTTTTATATTTTGAGTGGGGAACACCCTTACAAAACTTTTCCTAAATTCCTATTTAAATCATTTCAATGTTAGGATAAAAGTAAATATAGTAAGGAACTTGATGATATATTTCAAGATATGACATCCGAACAAATAAAAAAAAAAAGAATATGCGTGACCGAAAGCATCTCATCATGACACTTCTGGATAGAAGCAAGTATAGGTAATGTTTTAGTAATTTACTTTCATAATTTACTATGATTAGTTATCTTTATTTATTTAAAGCAGGTTAGATTTTCAAACTTGTATAACAATATATTTATTAATGAGCAAGCCAACAATCCCGTCTTTTGGAATAAGAGTGAAAGATTAATATTTCTCAAAGATGTTGGTAATCGGATGGTGTATTTGAGTAAAAAAGGAGAACCCTGGATCTAGTGGATGAAGCAAGCGAACAAGTTTCCAGGTGAGTTCCATAGTTTGAATAGGACATCTATAAAACCATTTACTTGATTTGTGGGTAATTGAAATGGAAGTCTATAGTTGATAGGGATGTTCGAACTGAAATGGAGAAGGTCAATGGTTACGGTGATCGTATTAGCTCCTTAATTTGTGTAATCCGCAACATAGAATGTCACTTTGATGAATTGAAAGATACTTAGACTATTTTAAAGAACTGTCCTGATGGAGTGATATATTACTTTGACAAACAATTTCCATGGCTTGTCATTGAAACATACCAAGTTTGTCAAGTAGATGATGATCACTATTAAATATTTTAGATAATATTTTGCATGTCATGTTGAGTAGTTAGTTTGTCTATTTTAGATAATCCATGGCGGGTTTAAATTTATGTTGTTATGCTATTCTGATATTGGTGAAGTGCAGAGTTTTATAAGCTTTTTAAAGATGGTCTCTATCGATTTTTTTGTTATACAGGTGTCTCTCATCCTCTTGTGAACCTTTATAGATTCTTAGTGTTGTCTCGGTATAACTTTATTCAGAGACTGACTGGAATTTTCACCATAAAGTATGCGGAGTAATTCAAAAATATGGGTCACTCATTTGATACCAAAACTGCGATGATGAATATGGTGATCCAGTTGTTCAAAATTTTCTATGAGAAACCAAAGTCTAGGATAGTATAATTTTCTATGAGACATTCCTCTGATATTAGAAGTGCTCTCATATCTGATTCAATTTCTAAACTAAGTGAACAACACAAGCAAAAGATGTGGCGAAAGACATTTGTTTACAAAAATAAAAATTGTGTTAACACATTCCAGTTGCAATGGAACCTCGTTGCCTAGTCATTGAATCGATTTTTATTCGACCGGATTCCATTTTTGTTCCACCTTGTTCAAAAGTCTCAAGTAAAGGTGATGGGTGTTTGATTTTGACATTTAATTCCCCTATGTGTGTGTGTGTGTGTTCGATTGCGTCATTGTTATGTTAAAAAGTCGTATTTACGTTTTAGTTTGATGTATTAAAGGTTAAGGGCCAAGATGGGGCAAAATAGTACAATATGGGACGAGTTCAGGGTGATTTAGCACAAGTTATACTGTTTGGCACAAGTTATACCGTTTCGGGGTCAGAACGAGAAAAATAAAACTTTGAGGCAACAGAAAAGGAAAATGCAGGAAGTATGGCCACATGCGCTAAAGATCAGGAACATATAGTGTGGCTGCATGGCTCATATATGCGGCCCAGTGCAGCCCAATTCAAAGCAGGCAAAAATGGTGCTGCTGTATGGGTTTCAGACATGCAATCTTATGCGGCTTATTTCAGAGAAGGTTCAAAGCGTACAGCCGCACACTATTGCCTTATGGGACCAAGTCGGATGTATTAGAAAGGAATAGAAAATTGGCCAACGCAGCGTCGAAGGTTCATGCAGTAGCATGGATCCATAATGCGGCCTCATGGTCAATTTTTGTGCGAAGTCTTTATTTTCCTTGTTTTACCGAATTCTTTTTATGGTAAATTTTGATACACAAATTTTCTGTTCTTCCAGCTCAAAGGGGGTGTTTTTGCTACTTCTTACTCTTTAATTAATCAATTTCAGTAACATTATTTATTACTTTTTTGTGAAATTATTTGTGTTATTCTGTTTTCTATGTTTATGCGTATAGATTGTTTGACATAGTTTAGGCTTACTACATTGAACAATTGATTTTCTATCACTGGAATTGGGGTTTCAATCCGAAATAGATTTTTTTATAGTGTCCATTGAACACATTGGGGGGAATGAGGTCATTATCTTCTAATATGTCTAATAGACACTTGCCACATAATACATTGGAGCCTATAAAATGATGTTCATTGTAATTGTTGTTTCTCATAATTCAAGTAGCAACTAATGATTGTTAATCACTAGGGATAGCACGACTTAAGTTAAATAAATAGAACTTGTTAATTTATTGCTTAGATTAAATTATTTTTCTCATTCTTTATTCAATCATTGTTCTAAATCTAGAAAGCTTCTTCTAAGTTATCCAAGCTGTTAGGTCTAATTAAAGAGTTTGTTTTAATTAGATAAGCTTAAGGAAAAATTCGGATAGCATAGCGTATTGCTATCTAGAGTTGATAATTTTGCAAGAAAGTAGGAGCGACGTTACAATTGATTAGTATTTTTTATGTGAAAGCACAACTGAACTAAGAACTGGAATTTATATTCGTGTTATTTAATTGTATTTGTGAATATATGTTAATCGCTTTTATTCTTTTCTTTTGATTTTGCTAGTTTTTACTAAATCATTCAAAAACTCCCCATTCTTACGAGTTGACACGAAATATTTTGATTTATTCAGTGTTTTCTGTGGATTCGACCTTTACTCTCCACTTCTACGAATCCTTTTAAATTTAGTGGAGTAAGGTATTTTACATTCCTAACAGAAATCTTACTAAACAAAAGGTATCTAAACGTCTTTCTATGAGACAAATAGAACAAAAACTTCAACATATCCAAACTATATGATTGAAAGTCAACACGGAATCAAGAATAAATCAAGGGTTTAAAAAGGAAAAAAAAAAAAAATCATTCCTTTTGCCACCATATCTAGGTTTGCCCCGTATCATTAGTTTTTCGATGCCTGCACTTATCTGAGCCACCATGTGGTTACATACTTGGGTTCATTATAAAAGTTGAGTTGTAGTGACCATTCTCTATACAGATGATCTACACTTCTTCTTCCTCAAACTTCTAGTCCCCACCGGCCTTCGCCATATTGGAGGCAACCATTTTTGTTACTACGTTTGCAAGTACAAATGATAAGATGGCATATATCTGGCGCGTCATCATTTCTACATATGGTCTGGTCTTCCATAATTCTGACGTGATGTATAGTCCCTGTGTACAAGATCCTTTTGTTAAAAGTGCTTGAACCTTATCAGTGTGACTGTGTGAGGACATCGTCGCTCATCGATTTGTTAACCTTAAAAATCTATTACAAGTCTAGTTTTTTAATTACTCACGATAGTATTTGAATACAAAAATCAAATGTGAGATTGCTGTCAAATTAAAATACTCTAGATCCTTCTTTAAAAAAAAAAAAAAAGAAAACTCTAGGTCCAATTATTACAGCTCACAATCTCAATTTCTTTCAACCATGGAATTCAATGTAGGATCCCAAAATATTAACAACGTCAATAATAAACAAATATTTTAATGGGTTAATTTCAAAAATCGTCCGCAACTTTTGAATTTAGTCTCGATTTCGTCCCCAACCTTTGTTACAAATCGTCCCTATTTTAACTGTTTGGCAAATATTTTAACAAAATGGCGATTATACCCCCTTAAACATTTTAAATTTTTTTAAAAGGTTTAAAAATAATAAAAAACTAAAAAACCTACCCACCCCACCCCACGTCCTCCCTCCCCTCTGGCAGCAATGCCCGCTGCCGGAATGGTTTTTTCCGACGGCCAAAAAGGGGCGTGAATCCCCCTACCCCCTCCCCATTTTGCTGCCGTTCACCCCCATATGTGCTACCATTATGGCAGCATTTAGCTCATAAATGGGGGGTGAATCCCCCCATTTCGCTGCCACGGCAGCAAAATAGGAGGGATTCACCCCCATCTGTACTGCTATTCTGACAGCACAAATGTTGCCTGAAATGGTAGCGAAATCGCTATCATTTCCAGTAGCATTTAGCTCAGAAATAAGGGGTGAACCAAACACAGCATCCAACAATAAACACAACACGCAAAACCAAACACAACATCCAAAGCCCAACACAAACATAACCAACACATGTAAATAATCTAACTACAAAAAATAAAATCACTTACAACTACATTACCTTGAAATTGAATAAATTAATTTAGACCACTATAAATCAAATACTCCGAACTTTATAATTACTATATTTCCACTCAAATCATCACAATTTAATTAATCTAACTACATTCAACAACAAGGTCAAAAGTAAGATATAAATTATGCAAAAATATTATGCCATTAATAAACTATTAGAATAATGTACACTAGCTAACTCTTGAAATATTCATGTTTGCATGAAAATGTATAATGCATAGATAATCCATATTTCAAAAGAAATAAGATAAAAGATTATACACAATAGTCGATAAAGTACTTGGCCCATATATCTCGAATCTCGTCTATCTTCACTTGATCATACGATTCAATATTATATGCCTACAACAAACAAAAAGAAACATAATTACCGTGTTAATAAAATATATACATGAAACTTTAGAAAATTCTTATTTTTCGATAAATATTTATACATTCTCAAGATATTTTGAACTACCAGAACATTGTGTGACTATATCGTACATATTTTTTATTACACAATAGCCACACTCGTTGGATCCCGGTTGCTGAGCACACTACAATTTCCAACGAATTGACAACTAAGCACAAATATAGTTTGCATATGTTAAGCACAAATATTTCAAATTAAGCAAAAGCATGTTTAAAAAAAAATATCGATTAATATTTGTAATAGTTTTTACCCCTGATGATACGGTATTAGAATGTACTTCTTGTCTATCCATTTTCCAAGTGCGCTGAGCATGTAGTCGAAACCCCGACCCCTCCCAAACTTAAAAGTTAACAGCCGCAGCCATCGATAGGTAAAGAAACCCGATATTTGTAATCTCGAATTCGTTACATAACTGATATAGGTACCTGAAATACATTACATCAGTGGTGAAACGTCAAATAAAAAATTATGTAATGTAACTAAATATGAATGAAGAAGTCTTACATTTCCCAAATTTGAAAAATAGATACGTTCAACTATCCTATTCTGAGCAGATCAACAATATCGTCGACGGAAATATGAATTGTATTGACCTCATCAATGAGGTGGTGAAACACATTCACATCCACCGGCACGTCAATGAAATCCATTGAAGGGGGCAACCTGACAGCCACGGAGTGCAACTTTTCAAGAACGGGACTCAGGGATGCCAATGTTGCAGCGTCAACAAGAGTAGGCCGTGCCGAAGAGACTTCAACACTCATGGGTAGCTCAACACTCGTGGGCTCCTTCCCTTTTTCCTTGAATGACGATTGCTTCACTATCTCCGGCTGTGGCTACAATTTAATTGCCATCATAATATGGGTAACACGAAATGCAATGAGGATAGGAGTTTTAATGTAAGTTCAATTCATTACCTTTGGTGGCAACACTAAATGTGAAGGCCACTGAGTGAAACCGCCTTCAGCTACATTAACTAACGGCTGTTGAAATAAATTTGACACTGGAAGATTCAAGTTCAATGCTTTAGGATATATAGAGTCAACTAACACTTTGCAATAATCGGGCAGTAGCTCTTGACCACGCACCACCATACCAATCTCAGGTGGGTAAACCATTCCAACTCCTACAATTGAAGTCTCACCGTCACACAAAGGGCGAGACGACACGGGGTCGGCTTCTTCGAATATTCAACACAATTGAACAAAATAACGTTAGTTGTAAGAATTGAAATGAATTTAATAGATTCAAAAATATTATAATGCAACATTAAGTACCTCTACTTCATGATATGAGGGGGGATCGACTGAGTGGCGGCTATTACGGGTCGGTGGCCTAGCGGAAGGACTAGCCGCTGTAGGTATTTCCATAATCCAACAAGATCTGGTGGTACTTCTATGCCAAGTCGTTGGAAGATTTGCGACTGCATCTTCTCGAATTGGGCCTGCATCTGTGTCATCGTATCATGTCTCACTCGTTCAGTGATGCTCGCAGTAACCTCTGCTGTTATTACCTGCTTAAGATCATCGATCGACACCAGCCCACTTTGTCTTCGTCTCGGCTCTTCAAGTTTGCCGTACCGATCTCCCACAGTGACGTATCCACCATAAACTCTCAGTTGGCCAGGGTGCTCCTCATTGCCTAGGGCAACTGTCAAGATATCCTGATGTCTCTTTGGGACAAATTTTCCGCTGTTGGCATCCTCTTGCATTTCTTTATGTTTAAAATATTTTAGGATACATATAAGTACACATAAGTTGATGTAATGAAAAAAATCAGTAGTATGATTTATATTTATAATTTTCTCAAAAACCTCCTTCGTTGCATCGTTGGGTATGTAGTAATTACCATCTGGCCTCAACTTCAGCCTTGCCTGAAGCCAATCGTAACAGCGATCCTAGGACTGAATAGTTGAGCTAATTGACCCACAAGAGGAAGAGGAAGATAAGGGGTCTGCAACAATCCACCCAGGCCTCCTACGAGCATAACCGGCAGATCTTAAAAAGCGTGGGTGCTTGTTATGTGCTTGATTCTGTTTCGTCTTCTTACTTTTCTCCTAAAAATCACATCACAACTGCTTTTATTTACATACCTATGCAATTTGGATGTAATACAAACTTCTGTAACTTTCTCACCCTAAATTCAGGAGTGTCACGATCCTGTTTGAACTTATTCCACATCTCTTCAGTAATGAATAGGTATAGCTCACAAGGAGACTTATACTTCTTGTGCTGCTCTTTGATGTAATCTTTCACTAAGGAAGCTTTAAACCGTCTCCAACTCTCCCAACTACTCTCAAAATAATAGGCTTCAACCTGTCATCTTCGAGATTGAACTTCTTCAGCAAAACAACAAGATTGAGTACCGCTATATCAATGTAAATGTGTGGTTAATTCATACATGTACACTAGGTCGATACCTGGATATCCTCCTAAATAAGATAGACTTAAGAGAATCCTCAACTTCATGCCAATTGGGGTAGTTTATGTGCACATGAATCCGGACTACACTCCCCGCATGGCTGGCCAACTGCGCACTAAATGGTCCGATAGGCCTACCAAGCTCATCGAACTCAACTACTCTTGAAACTTCATCCGTCTTCTTCAACTTTTTGCAAGTTGTAAGACCTCTCGTCCTTTTTTTTCTTCTTTTTTTTTTTTTTTTGCTAACATTTTCATCATCAATCGCGACGTAACTACCTGCATAGAAAGCACAACATATATAAACCAATATGATCAAATTAGCATATATATATATATCATAATCCAATAGCAAGTTATTAGCATGCTATGCATAAATCAGAATATAAATGGTCTTACACAACAACATTGTAATCATGAGCGATGGTCAATCCACAGGCCGTCCTCATGATCTGAACGTAGATAATTTGTCTCTAAGTTTCTCCTATAGGAATGTGATCTACTCCAACCAAGAATGGAGGGGTCTCATCAATCTGATCATACTCTTCTTCATCAGCAATATCGTCGATGCCAATTATTCGTCTTTTGCCTTGAAGGACAACTGACCACCTAGACTTAATAGGATCAACAACGTAGAAGACTTGCTTTGCTTGAAATGCAAGTATGAAAGGATCATCAAGATAGCCTGTCCGACTAAAGTCTACTAGGGTGAAACCCGATTCGTCAACTCGAACACCCCGGCGTTTTCAACCCATTTACAGCGAAACAGAGGAACCTTGAAAACCTTATAATCAAATTCCCAAATTTCTTCAATAACACCATAATATAACATTTCGGCATCCCCCAACCTTGCATTAGTTGCACTGGAATATGCAGATGACATTGCTACCAACGTCACTCCACTGTTCTGCATTGTACTCTTATCATCTTGACATTTTGTGTAAAACGTGTACCCATTAATATCATATCCTTGATAAGAGGAAACATCCACCCTCGTGTCGTACGCCAACCATTTTATTGTTTCTGAAATGGTGTTTTCCATGTGCGACAACTGCTGGATAACTCTATCTTTGAACCATGGAATAAATAAGCAATTATGTTCTTTGTTCAACCACAAATCACCTTTTAAAGGATTATGTTTCCTTAACAATAACATGTGCTCCTTCAAATATGGGTGAACTATAGTAAAGTGCTATAAGACAAGGAGGTGTGCTTTATCTCGCATTTCGGTCGTGGGCACAAATGATTTGAATCCAATCATACCTTTACCTCCTAATCGAACCTCGTACCTCGATTTAGGAATACCAACGGCTTCCACCCTAACTAGGTAATCAGTACAAAATTCAATTGCCTTAACCTTCATTGATACTGCCTTCGGGTCGATATCGACTTCTTACGTATCCTTTCAGAATACCCATGTATCTTTCAAACGGGTACATGTACTTCAAGAACACCGGACCACAAATCTTAATTTCTCTCTCCAAATGCACAATTAAATGCACCATAATGTCAAAAACGATGGCGAAAAATACATTTCCATCTGGCATAAAGTCATCACAACACCAGCCTACAAAGCATCTAACGTCTCTGGATCAATTACCTTGCTAAAAATCTTGTTGAAGAAAAAGCAGAGTTTAGTTATGACATGTCTAACATGTTTTGGCAATATACCCCGTATTGCAACTGGTAAAAAATGTTGCATTAGGACATGACAATCGTGAGACTTCATACCAACCAATTTCAAGTCTTTCATCGAGACAAGCCACTTAATGTTTGATGAATAACTAGACAGAAACTTAACAGCATTCAGGCACTCACAAAAACTTGTTTTCTCTTGTTTAGACAAGGTATAGCATGCAGGAGGCAAATATGTACGCTTTCCTGACCCTTGCGGTGCCAACTGGTCTCGTATGCCCATTTCGACCATGTCTTTTCTAACTTTGACACAATCTTTCGTCTTTGTTGGGATATTCAATAATGTTCCGATCACACTATCGCAGACATTCTTCTCTACGTACATTATATCGAGACAGTGCCTAACTTGCAAGTGCGGCCAGTATAGTAGATCCCAAAATATCAATTTCTTCTTCCATAGACCTTTTTCAGGAGGCTTAGAGGTTTTACCAAACATAACCTTTACATCTTGAACTCTTTCATAAATCTATCTTCCTGTTAACGACAAACGGACAACTCGAGTCTCAGTTTTCCCATTGAAAACTTTTTTCGTCTTTCGATATGGGTGGTCATGAGGGAGAAATGCACGATGACCCATGAAGACATTTTTCTTACAATTATTCAACCAAAGATCGATCGTCTCATCTTCACAAATGGGGCATGCTTTGGCTCCTTTAGTAGTATAACCTGACAGATTACCATATGCTGGAAAGTCATTTATGGTGTAAAAAATCATGGCTCGCAATATGAAATGCTTCTACTCATATGCATCAAACACTGAGACTCCTTCGTTTCACAACAACCTCAAATCGTCGATGAGTGGTACGAGATACACATCTATATTGTTACCTGGTTGTTTGGGCCCCGAAATCAACAATGACAACATGATATAGTTCCTCTTCATACACAACCAATGAGGGAGATTGTAACATACCAAAAGAACTGGCCAGATACTATGTCGACTGCTCATATTACCTTGCGGATTCATTCCATCTGTACATAGACCAAGCCTAAGATTCCTATCTTCTCCACCGAATTCAGGAAATATCCTGTTAATGTTCCTCCACAGAGGAGAATCCGCCGGATGTCTAAGTTTTCCATCTTCTTTCCTTCCATCCACATGCCATCGCATTTTCTTCGCATCTTTTGTATTCGCAAACAGGCACTTGAATCTAGGTATTACAGGCAGATACCATAACACCTTTGCCAGAGGGTTTTTCCTCTCACTTTTATCATTGTTGTCCTTTCTTTTATACCGCGACACTCCACACTTTGGACACACATGCAAGTCTTTGTACTCATGTCGATACAAGACACAATCATTTGGACGTGCATGAATCCTCTCAATTTCCATACCCAACGGACATAACAATTTTTTTGCCTCATAGGTTGAGTTAGGAAGCTCATTATCTTCGAGAAGCATGTCTCTAAGAAGTTCCAGTAACCCCGTAAAAACTCTTGTCACTCCACCAATTTTTCGCTTTCAAGTTATACAATTTGAAAACGGCAGATAACTTTGTAAACTTACTACATTTAGGAAATAAAGGCTTTTCCGCATCGATAAACATGCCTTTAAAAATGTGACGAGTCTCTATGAAATCATCTTGTATATCACGCATCATTTCATCTATCTGGTCATTATGGATAACGTCATCTTTTCTATCCACATTAATCTCATCACTCTTGTTTACAGTGTTCTCCTCCTCAGCACTCCCATTGTCACCAGTGCTCGTCCTATGAACCAAACTCTCACCATGCCAAAACCACCGCGTATAACCTTCTTTAAAACCACGCCTAGTCAGATGGTTCTTCACTTCCAACCGCAACATGGACAAACTATCAATACTTCCCATTTTCTTTTTCTATTATCCACAGCAAACTTTACAAACTCTTTAACCTCATTCAAATATTATAATGAAGTACGACTCACATACATCCAACTACGATCCATATATATCTCATGACCTATTGAGATGACCAATAGAAGAATTATTTATTTTCAACATTTATTCGTACATCAATATTATTTGTTTTTTACTTATTCATTTGCATCATAAAATTAATCAAGCAATTTTTCACAATTTTATTTTCTTAAATTATATATTTATCATGTTACTTACATATTTAGTTCTACCAATTACATATTTATTTGATTTTTTAAAGTAACTCGTCCTTCTTAATTACATGTTATTTACATAATAAACAAAATCAAAGAATTTTTATATTATGTAATTTTCTTAATTTATTTATCTATATTTACATTATCTAATTACACGTTATATCATGTAAATATATAACATGTTATCTACATTATATAATTTATTTATATATAATTTACATTATGTAATTAATACATATTATTTCATTATGTAATTTATTAATATTGTTTACATTATGTAATTTATTAATAATAATACTTAATTAATGTTAACATTTATAAGTTTATATCTGTTAGGCATTTTATCAAACACATGGTGTGCAACAATTTTCACCTCTATAAAAACCCCCAAAAATTCATACAATCTAACTAATCATGTGAAACCACAACAATACCAACACATATTCAACAAATAATGTCTCATAGGTCTTCAAAAAATCCACAAAATTCCACAAATCTCTATTTACTAAACATATACAAACTAAAAATATTTATTCCTCAGATTGTAAACAAATACCCACAACATTGCAAATTAAATTACAAGAAGAGAATATTTACCTTCAAAACACTACGAAAAAATGGATGATAAATCACCAGAATTGGAGATAAGTTCGAATGGCGAAAATACAACACCACCTCACCGCGACCGCACCGCCTCCTACTGCCGTCTCGACCGCCAGCTGCCGAGTCTCAACAAGGTAACGCCTTTGGGTGGAAGTAACCATACGGAGATTAATAGGATTTGGAGCCAAAGAGAGCTTCGGCAAAAAGAATCAGTAAATGCGCAGAAAGTTTCGAAGGGCAATGAGCGAAAAATGAGGGAGAGGGAATTTAAATCTGAAAGTTATAGGCATTGGTTTTTACTCGAAACCGAGTAGAAACCGACACCTATAACACATAGGCATCGGTTGTAAATTTACAACCGACGCCTATAATTTCAGCGGACGTTACACGTCGGTTCTTAAGAGGAACCGACGTGTATTCTTTGAAGTTTTATTTCAAAATTACCACCGCGTCTTGTATATGCGGCGTTTAGTACAAGAACCGATGTGTAATGTGGATTTTTATTTCAAATTCTGTATTAGTGATTAGGCACTGCTACGATATGGTCTTGCCATGCTGCCACTACGCTCGGCTTCGTTGTCGAAACTTGCCTGATGTTCACATATTCAGACGCTTGTAGGGGCACCTATTGCAAACTGATGGTAGGTTTATTTCTAGAGTATTATGTTAAGAGGTCTCTTAACCTAAATCTTTGACACACTTCTCTTATGTTTTTAATTTACTTTGTTCTCTATATATTATATCTGTCAAGGATATTTTATTTTCTTTAATAACTAAGTCCCGAGTAGAATATTAATATTACTTTTTTTTTTTAATACATGGGGAGATAGGGGAGGGGTAGTTAATATTAAGTAGTTTCTTTTATTCAAATCTCATGAAATATCCATGAGAACTATTTGCTTTGCTAGTAGTTCTGATCTTCGACTGAACAAACTGAAAACGTTTAGAGAATAAGCTTCCACCGAACAAAATGAAAACATTTTAGAGATTGAAAACGATACAAGAAAATAGATGAATTAAAGAAACATGCACTTAGTCCGTTATTAATATGTCACTTTACAATGATTCTATCCATTAAAAACAAGTATTAATGAATCAATTCGTACTGGATTCCTAAACGTTTCAACAAAAATTAATATATATATATATATATATGTATATAACTTAAGCTTCTTGCTTATATAGAGATATCAAACGGCCCCGGATAAAAGCTGTGCACTGGACTTCTTTCAGCTTTCACAAGAATTGCTTTTCCTTTCTATTTCTTATCTGTGCAATAAATTATGAATGCTCTGGACCAACAGGGCTAACAAGGGATTGGGCAATCAATTCCAACTCCCTAATGTAGGAGCTTCGACTCAGTCCTCTACAAGTCACATTGGTTGCCAAGAACACAACCAAAATAACACACAGGACAACGCCGTATCTAAGAGAGCAGAATCGAACCCAACAAGACCTTGGACTTACTATTTGATTAAATCTGAGTGACCGTGAGGAATTCAGCTGAGAAGAGAGATTTTTCACTAAAGGGATCAAGGACTGGACGACATCTGTCATTAGAGGTCGATAATCAGGTTCAGTTTGTACGCACATAGCTGCAATGGCCGCCACCTGTTGAAACAAGAAAATAAGGGCCAAATACTGAATTAAAACTCAATTAAATGGCCGATCTGCTAATGTTACAATCTTACTTGAATTAGATCTTTGTTCGAATATTGGCCTTCAAGAGCAGGATCCAACATTTCTACTACTTTATCTCTGTTCGTTAAACGTGGAAGAGCCTGGGAAACATTGCATAATGCAGTTTAGTTAGGGGAACAAGAATAGAGATAAGTAAGCAGATGAGAACGCAATATCAAAGTTGGAGCTTCTTGGAAAGTTTTAGCCCCGGGAATGATTCTTATACGTATGTTCAAAGTATAATAGATTTAGTCACAGAGAAATGGATTCTATGTACAGACCCAAGAGACTAGGACGTGCTCTCCAGGAGGCCGATTGGCATCAACAGGCACGCGACCCGTCAAGAGCTCTAGAAGAATCACACCGTAACTGTATACATCCGATTTTGTTGTTAGCTTGCCTGTTGAAGCGTACCTGTGTCCAGATCGAATATTAGTAGTTAAACAATCCACTGATAAGTTAGAAATGTGTATTTGAAAGTATACTAACCATTGTGCTGCATACATATCCAAAATTGCGTGTCAAGCATTTAATAGGAAATGAATAGATAATACACAAACTTGATGGTCAGAAGATATAAATGCACTAGCACAGGTTTGTCTAGATAGTCAGTAAATTGGTTACGGAACCAGTTGGTCCTCTGGCTTATATCATTGTTACATGAACTTTTAGTTTTATTTTATTGAATTAACTGAAATTATCATGGCGCAGAAATGCGATTAGCCGATTAGGATTATGCTGTTGTGGTTGAACTGGGTAACTGCCATTTTTGGAAAGATGGTTTTTTACACTCCATTTCAAACAAAAAGACATGTCTGAGGCCGTATGGACGGTAGAAGTAACGCACCGGTGAATTTTATGCCACATTATATCTCATATTAGCCATATAGTAGTCACATCAGTTAGTTCTACTAATTCAAGAAAAGTAGTTAGACCCGATGCCCAAACAAAATGGAAAATACATTTTCAGTGATTATTTTGTCACCAAAAGAAGACTGATGGAGAACATGCTATAAGATGGATGATATTTTTAATCCTAGGGATACTATGAAACTAGTGAGAGGACCACAATTGAATTTTATTTTTCAAGAATGAGATGGGAGTTTTCACTTTAGCAAGAAAATGGTAACACAACAGATGGGGACCTTAGCCTGCCAAAGTGCATGATTTTGTGAAAGTCGCACATTCAATGAGCGGGGAAATGAAGGTGAATGTATCAAACAAAGTAGATGCAAGAAGGATGAGGAGATGGATTACTCACTCGGGGGCCAAATATCCAGTGGTCCCTAGAACGCGCGTTGATGTTAGGCCATTCAGCTTGTCTGAGCCTACTTTTGCCAACCCAAAACCAGACAATTTGGCCCTGAAATTTTGATCCAACAAAATGCTACTGCATTTAAAGTTTCGGTGGATAACAGATGGGGTGGTATGTTCATGCAGGTATTCAAGGGACAGGGCGCAATCCAGTGCTATTCTCAATCGAATTGCCCAATTCAACAGCCTGCTTCTAGATTGATTCTTTCCAGGATGGAGATGCTTCTGAAGAGAACCATTTGGCATGTATTCAAAAACTGCTCTTCCGATCTTTTTGATCTGCACAGTATCCTAGAAGTTGGGTTATGTAAGGAGAACGCAAGTGGCTCAATAAATCTACCTGTCTCATAAAAAACAGAAAACCATTAGAGCAATCCTTTTTTGTCTCCAATCTCCATCTTTTCTACTAACAAGTCACTGATGGAAATTATTGATTACCTAATATTTAAGCAAAATTATGTATTTAAAAAGAAAAGGGAGGGGAAAATATGATTTTAGTAATCAACGTGAAATTCTGCCTAAAATTCACTAACAAAAGAAAAATTCAGGTAGTGTTAGATTGCACAAAAATTCAAACCCCCCACCATAATAATTAAGAGAATAGAAAGAAAGATCTTATTGGTTCTTTTGTCATAATTCTTGGAAACCCATGTGGATTTTTCAGTATGATTAATTGCTCTACATTCCCTGACTGGGACAAGTTAAGTGAGATGCAGACAGGGGAGATAATGCTATAAATAAAAGAATACATACATTGGATTTATATCTATTTTTGCGTTAGATTCTTATTTCAATTTTGAAATATGAGTGAAAATAATTGGTGTGATTTACGTAATCCATTTAAATTCAACAAAATAAGTTAATAATGTGATTGGTTTGATCAATTTATTTTAAAATAAAAGAAATATGGAGTTAAGCCGTCCAGTATATTAAATTAAAAAAAAAAAAACACATCTTGACTTGAGTCCTTCTACAGAACTAATGATTGGTTCTCTTAACATATCAATACAGTTATAAGACACAAGAAACCACTACTAAAATTACTAGTTGTTTCTTGCATCACATAACTACAATAACAAAACGAATCATTGGTTCTTTAGAAATTTAGATCTTGACTTACCAATAATTTGAAAAATCAAAACACCTAATCTGTTAAACACATTCTACTTCCATTCTATCCATTCCTGCTAATTGTAAAAAACATTGCAATTCTAAAGTCATTCTAGGCGCTGACTCCCGCCAAACAGGGGGTCAAGTAATGGAGTATTTTCGCTAAGAGGAGAGTACTCTTCTCCCAAGAATTTTTGTGCAATTCTATCCTAACAGCCTCTCCAAATTGCCATAAAGAGGTTGCAACGTCATGTAATAGAAATTCTCTATAAAAACTACTGTACTCAACAATGCTTCATGTATATGAAAATGTTTAATTGTCTAAAAACCCGTGCACACAAAGTAGAAATTTTTCTAAGGAAACAACTTCACTTCCTTTAAGGAACTAAGAGCATCTATATTCGTAATGCTAAAATTAACAATCTATATAAGTAAAAAGTAGAGTTTTTTGTGATTGTTAAATGACATCTAAGCAAGTAAAAAGTAGAGTTTTTTGTGATTGTTAAAAGTAGTTTTTTTTGTGATTGTTAACTGACAATTTCACTAAAAACCCACTTTAGCACTATCAATGTAGATGCTCTAACTTTCTTAAATAAAATAAGAAACCATGAGTAGTTTCTTGAATCCAGTAGTTTAATGCTTTTTTCGGTAAAATTGATTTCTTAAAAGAACCAACTCGTTTCCTTAGAAAAACTGCCAACTTCACGGAAAGGATTACTATAAGTCTGTAATTAAACAATTTCTCTCATAATTGGCTTTTTCTTTTTAAAGTAAAATGGTGATTAATAAATGAAGGAATTGACAAACCTCTAACCGAAATGCACGTTCTCCTTGCCTGTCTTCTCGTTGCAACATCTTAATCGCTGCCAGAGTCCCATCACCGAGCACGCCTCTGTAAACCACTCCATGTGCCCCATTTCCTATCAATTTTGCTTCGCTGAATTTATCCGTAGCCATTTCCAGCTCTTTGAATGTAAATACTTGTGCATCGCTCGATTTCGGTTGCAGTGGCCGGCCCGAACTGCTTCCGTACAGACAGCCACCGCTCTTGACTCCCGCTGCATCGCCAAATACCCAGATTATCGGACTGATAACAATAAATCTAGAGCAAAAAAATGTCAAAGAATTTGGAATTTGGCAGTAATTAATTACCCGGACTGGAATTGATGTTTATGGCGTTATGACCAATAAACATGCAAGTCCTGTTGTTCACGACACTTGGACTACTCGTGGGGCTGCGATTGCACTTGGCAGCTTGCAGGCGCCGGAGCATTACAATCAGCATGAGAATCACGAGAATCAGGAACATGATGATAATTGGAATGACTATAAGAAGAACAGAGGAAGACGGGAGAAGGTCTCCCCGGTGCTCCGGCCTCAAATGGCGGTGGTGGTGGGAATGATTTTCCGATTCAGTTCCATTGGTTTCCATCAACTCAAAAGAGAAATGGATAGGACTTAGGAGTGGAGAGAAGGGAACTTGGCTTCCCGTAGTGGAATAGAATGCCTGCAAAGCAAGGGGGTACGAGGCGGTTGGAAGCTTTTTCTACCGTTGATTAGTTAACAACATTGCTTAGCCCAATTCCGTGTTTGTATAATCCAATTTTTCTCTTACCTTTTTTTTTTTTCAAATTTAAATTTGATAAAACTAATCACATTCACGTATATAATAAAACTCACTTACACTGCACAAATCTTCTCACTCAACCTCACACATATTTTCCATAAAAATGAATTTTTATGTTAATGCAAACACAAACACAGATGGTGCATTTTTAATTTTGAATCGAATAATATGAAGACAAATGATATCACATCCAGTACTCACGTGGTTACGAGCCTATATATGAAATCACGTGTAGTTTCTTGTGCAAACTGAGGTGACATCGAGTATCTCCTTACCAAAATTTAGTATCAAACATAGTAATTAAGCCAAAAGTGTGGTGCTAAATTGCTATCGAGATATTAAGATCGAATAGCAATATAGTTGAAAATTTTCTACTAGCACCCGTGTGTGCGCAATTATGACACTCATAAGGTGATGGAATAATTCTAATTAAGGAGACATGTTTATTTGATATGAATAATTAACATGAGTTAATTGACAAACATGAATTGATTGTTTATATGCAGGTGGCGAAGTTGAAAGCCACAATCATCAAATGTATAATTAACAAATAAACATGTCATTTTTTATGTTAGATAAACATGTCTCTTCAGAATTATTATAAGGTAATATAGTTACATGTATCCATGTCATATGGTTACATGTATTCACAGGACGTATATACATGCAACCACATCGCGTGCATGGGTATCATAACTACATATACATATATATATGTGCTAGAAATAATATAGTTCCAATTTATAGTATAGTTACTAGATGAATAAAAAAGAAAAATTATAATACACATGTAATGGAAATAACAAAAGTTACATTTTATAATACATGTGTAATTTATGAAATATAGAAATATATTTGGTTTGGCCAATTTTTATTGTAAAATAGAAATAATTTGCCTACAATGTCTGTCGTAGCCAGAAACTCATCTAAAATGAATACTGAGCAAGGAAACCTACTCATAACCAAAAATTTCTTAACAATCCCAAACATGCACGGATAAATGCTAATTGTGTTAAAAAAAGTGAAAAATAAATTTTGAAAATTTTCAAATACCATTTGGCTACACTATTACAGTACCAGAGATATGATGTGGATTTTGGACTAATAAAGTATCAAAATTATGTTCCCTATTTCTGTATGTCCGCTCCCTGTTCCGCCACATTTTTAGTCAAACTCGTTTTTAGCGATACATTCACCCACTAAAATACTGTTACACATAAATTCGTAATTTTTCCATACGTTTTAATCACATATTCTCTTAAAAATCATATTTTCAAAAAACCATTTCTCTAAGAAATAAAAAATCGTACACATATTGGGGAGGCCACATGGTTTTTATCCATCTTGTTGGTAATTAAAGACATTTTGTACTTGTTCTTGTCTGTCCCATTTTTCGTATTATATAAGGTCTGGTCTTTGTCTAGCCTCACTAACTTGTTGGACTTTAGGATCCATTTTTTGTCTACATTTACAAATTATTGGCTCACAATCTTAGCCTTTTATCATCTAAAAATTTGGGATACTTTGGGGCAATAGACAACTAGTAAGTTTTTCCCGTAGCCACTGGACTTCGTGAAATTAATTTAGAAAGTTAAATTCTAATTGGTCGTAATTGAGACTGTGAGACTTCAAATACTTTGGATTAGATCCTTGAAGATGCTTATAGTTCGTTATGTGGAGATATTTTTCACAAAAGCTCTTTTTAAAAAAAAAAATAGTCTAGAGCAATTTGTTATGAAGAGTGGTTTAGTTGTAACTCGTCTTTTAATATCAAAATTGAATATTAGTGACTTCATTGAATCACAAAAAAGTTTAGTGATTGAATTGAAATTTCGTTAAAAGATTAGTGATCTCGATTAAACTTTGCCATATCCAGTTCAAAATTTATTGGATCCTTTGAGCAATGATGTTGGATGCAATTACAAACATGTTGCCCTATTAAAAGGTAGCTCCAAAGGTTGAAATTAAAATTTAGTTCATTTTCAAAATAAGTTATTTGTGTATTCTTTTAATTAGAAAAGTCTAAGTCGTTTATATTAAGATGGGGTATATTGCCACAAGTATATTATAGCATGTAGTGTTGTCCACTACCACCTACAAATGCATTGTCATATGCGGTGACATAGTCAGCAGATGGTCGAACGTGTAATCGAAACTTAGAGACCCTTAGCCGAGACACTATTTTTTTAAAAAAGATTTTGAATAGCAAAAGATAGGATTTTTTTCGAAATGGAAGTGGCATTGGATCGGGGTGGCCACTAGTTATATGTGTATATAAATATTAATGATGAGGGTTAATCTCCTCCCCAATGGGAGGGAGATACAAATCTTTCAATTGACGTAGTATGTTATATTAGTCACATTAGCTCAGTAATAACAAGCTAATATTACCAGACAAAATGTGCATATGTGGCACTGCCATGCCGGTACCCCAGACTTATTGAGAGATTTATAACTCCTCCCCAAGTAATTGGGAAGATCTATTTCTTTGTTTAGTATATTCTACATGGTCAGTAACATTAAAAGACATATATATAGACTCACACACGATATACTATTATTCTGTTTTTAAGTAACTTATGTCTATGATGTTTATGAATAATTTGTGCATACAAGAGGTGTTCTTTTTGGCTATCAATCGCTAAATTTCGGATTTCAAGTAAAGATATAGAGCAAGCAAAGTAATGAACATCCATACTCAAACTCGGGTTTGCAAAAAACGAGCTTTGCCACTTGAGTCACGCTGTGTTTTATATGAAAAATCTAGGTTTACGAATTGAATATATGATATGAATCTGTAAATTCATGCACTTGCACCTAGACGTTTTTGCAAAAATTCAGGTCGATATTGTGCGCCAAATGTGTACATGAGCGAGTGATAAAACTAGAAATACTTCTAATTGAATTCTATTTTGCATCAAGAAAAATCAGTGGCCTACGTTTTAAGGGAGCTTTACAATTGCAGCTGGATTAGGATGTAACACTAGAAAGGGACCACAATAGATAAAAATTAAAATATTGCCCTTCATTAATAATTGTAGCATAGGTTTAACTTCGTATAAGTTTTGTCTTATGTTAGTTTTTAAGAGGTTTTATAGATGGACATTCAAGTGTATTTATCTTCTATTTTTGGTATTTTACAATTTCTAGTTCATGCTTTCTCCCGTGACTTTATATCAACAACTTTATGGAGACATTTATTTGAAATGAATAACTGACCTACTTAGTTGACGATGTTATATTCGCTATTTGCCTTCAAATCTATCACTTTTTTATAAATAACCAGAGCAATGACTGTCATATAAATATGTCTATGTAGAAACACTCTTTTTATATTTTTTTGTTGTGATTTGCCTCTATATAAATAACTATAGTATAGAACTTGAAAATAATTTATTATCAAATTATACTATATGGCGCCATATATATTATGTAGATCGGGACTAGTGTGTGTATATATAACACTTCAAGTACAAAATCTATAACATGATTTATCTACTTGGTTATTTACACAAGTTTTCAAGAATTCTAACTGCCCCAAAAAATGCCTTCTCACCAAATTGTAAAATTTGAAAAAAAAAAATGAGGCACAGAACTAGATAACTAGATAAACAAATATATGTCTAAATTTTGGGGAAAACTGAGGCACAAAACTGGATAAACAAATATATGTTTTTTTTTTTTTAGCTACAAAATTTAGTAAAACGGCTAATAAAACAATTTATTTTAGAAACTTAAAAAATACTTAACACTTGAGCCAATCTTTGTGGTCAAATACTTGAAAATTTAAGTGGACTTCGTTTCAATTTTTCACCTAAACTTCAATTCAAATGTGGTGTGGGTTTAAATATAAATTTATTTGTAACTATTCTAATTGAGAAAAACGCAAGTCCATTCAATTCATTTTTAACCACAACATTAAATTCAAAAAAGTCTTGTCATTAGATGCCACCAACTGAAGAAGTAAAATAATTATTATTATCTTTTATTAGAGTTGGATCATATGAACTAAATAATGAAAAATAAAATAATCATCTTAATAAGGACATTACAATTTACATACGTTAATAACGCAGTATGTAATTAATTAATTTCACATTAATGGTATACAGACATGTAAATAAATTGACACTCAATTCAATAAATTCTATCTCATCCCATATGGCCTTGAAATACATGTGGTGTGCATCTATACAGGCTATATACGATGGGATGTTTATCACAAAACTTTCGTAAAGTTTTTGAACATCTTCATTTTGTAGATTAGTGATTAGTGATAATAATTTTTGTGTCTATTTCATATTGTTACGCTATGTAAGTCATGAAATTAATCACCCACTATACGTACTCGTGGCGGGTGATAATTGGACAACTCACATGTGAGTTATCTTATATGAGTTGTCCCACAAACAAATTGTCCAATTATCACACGCCAAGTATGCTTCTAGCGGGATAATTCCACTGGAAGTTTGGCGGGCCACTAAAACTCATGTAATTCATACATAAAGATTGGGATTTGGGAATACCTAAATTGATATATATCAACGTTCAAGGAACAAGTGCTTAAATAAGAGTCGATCTCGTCCATTAGACATTAGTTAATTCAACTTGCTATGTCTATAAATTTTCTCTGAAAGTTATTGTTGTCGTCTCCAATATAAACATTATATTATATATATATATATAGTTATATTTATTGCAAACATCAGTACGTATTAGGTGGCAATTATAACTTAGAGTATGCTAAGTTTTTAGGAAGATACACATTTTTGGAATTGAATTTACCTTAAGGCACACTCATGAGATATGAAAATGGATTCAACTATAAAATCCACGAGATTAGATTTGGTGAAATTACAAGTTGAAGCAATTTCTTAATTGGCAAAGAAAATAGAAATATAATTCTTGATCTCTACTCTAAACCTCTAAAATGAAGTAAGTCCGTCTAGTAGCCAATTAAAACTTTGTGACGCCTCATATTGATGTGATATAATACAATATATCAACTTGAAATGTCATTTCCTATACAGTTGACATCTACTATCTACACAATTATAATTAAATTCACTTATAATTAATTGCTAAACAACTTTAGAGATGTTCCACATGTTGAACCGTGAACGGGACCTTATTTGATTAATAGAAAAAGCTCCTTGATTTTGGGCAAGAGAGGGTCATGGAGGACCCAGGTTGATCAAGGCTGTATAAATAAATAAAATCAAGTAATTCAATAACTTCTTTTGATGCACAATATAAAAAATCACTATGATGAATTGCAGAAGGGTGGGAATACTTTTTAAAAAAAAAAATAAAAAAAAATAAAAAATTCTTCACGGAGTTGTAGCTTACTCCACATATTCATACAGAGATTTTCACATATTCTCATTGAGACGTACAAAGTTTTTGAGGAACATTTTGAAAGGAATGATTAATCTGGGGAATATTATATGCAATATTCTGTAAGTCTTGTTAAGTTGCACAAGTTGAAGGATTAAATCCACTGAGCCGAACTAAATATATTTTATTGTTTGAGACTTGCTTTAGTTCTTTAAGAATTATGGATAATGTGTTGTCTATTGGTCTATTTCTGTCATTTTAGGCGCATGTAATCTCTGAAAATAGGATGTTGTCTTTCATGGAACCGAGTGTAGGTGTCTATTTTATGAATTTGTATTCGAGCTTTTTTCTGGTATAAAATGAGCCAAGCTAAAAAGGCAGCACACGTTCATTAATTGCGTTAAATTCCACATGTATAGATCGGGAAAAGTATTAGTTGGGAGTACTAGTACTTGTTTACTTATGCCATTCGTTGGGAAAGTTATGCTGGTGTGTGGATTGGGAAATTATTTATTTATTTATTTATTCATAAGGGTGCCTGAACATAGACCTTCTAGGCGGTTATTTAGGGCCCAAACCATAACCCAACGAAGAAGGCTTAAAAACTAAAGAACTATTACTAAAAGTTTAAATATTTATATTTTAAGTATCGAATAGAGTACATAAAGGGAGTCTAGTTCACTCATCCACTGTGAGTGGGGTTACACCGCTCACTTCTGACGTGACACACACATAGTCTACACATATAGTGGTCATGTGTGCGCCACATTAGACCATACGGTATAAGCCCACCCACAGTGGGTGGGTGAACAAAATTGTACATAAAAGTGATATTTATTAGTTGATGAAAGAGAAAAAATTATTATTAAGTATAACTAATAATTAGTTTAATTCATACGACTATATAATATCTATAACTTCAGACTATGATTGGTGGAGTTCTTATTTTATATTGTTCTTTATTTTTTATTTTTACTCAAATAATTAAGTGTATAATGGTAATTTTAATAGGATTTAATATTAGTAATTAAAAGATTGAGGACGAAATGTATTATTAGGAACGTAATGCGACAATAAATGAAAAGTTTGGGATCCTATATGCTTAAAAAAATGATGGGGACAAATTTGTATAAAAATTAAAAGGCTAGGGACGAAAAGTGACGTTGGAGACATAATACTATAATAAATGAAAGGTTGGAGAATTAGTTGCCCAGAACAAATGTGGATAAAATTAATACAAAGTTAAAAGGTTAGGGACCTAAAGTGAAAATTACACATACATAGATCATTGAATGTGGTCTTATAAGCAAATGGAAACTAATTCAAATTGACTTCATTGATGATATTAGATACAACAACCATATAAATATGGTTTCTCAATATGGCCATGCGTTCGGCAAACAAATTTGAAATAAAGTATGTTTTCATATTGTTGATCTCATTTGGTTTCATATATGTTTAGTTGACTAAAAATTAGAATATCACGTTTCATTATTTATATAAAAGGTGCCATCTAAAAGTTATACATTCATATATTTATTCAAGTATGTTTTCATATTGTTGATCTCATTTGGTTTCATATATGTTTAGTTGACTAAAAATTAGAATATCACGTTTCATTATTTATAGAGACATTGCCTCTAGCCTAGAAGTATTAGAACAACGATAGAGTACATGAACATTTAAATAAAAGTAAAATCATTATATGCGGGGGATAATCATTGTGGAAAGCTATCTTATGTGGTAGGGACCTG
The DNA here is from genome assembly GCA_963692815.1 of Nyctanthes arbor-tristis. Lineage (NCBI taxonomy): Eukaryota > Viridiplantae > Streptophyta > Magnoliopsida > Lamiales > Oleaceae > Nyctanthes > Nyctanthes arbor-tristis. The sequence continues at coordinate 100,438 of CAVNYN010248430.1, forward strand.
TTGCAAACAGATGGTGAGTTTATTTTTAGAGTATTTTTGATGTATTTTAACAAAAATATTGACTCTTATGTTTTTAATTTATTTGTTTTGTTAAAATATTCGTCTTATGCTTCAGAGTTTCATGATGATGGTTAAATAACATGCTCATTTTAAATTTAACAATTGATTCTTTGAAATATTTTAGCTATTGATTGAAGGTATTAAATTAAATTACAATCAAAAGTTAATTAAATTAAATTACAATCAAAAGTTAATGGTCAATTTTCAATTTTTTTGTTTCCCCATAAGTCCACAGTCAATATTTTTCTACAATAAGTTAAATAAAAAGTTTAAGAAGGAAATTCCATCCTTGGAGTTAAAATTGTTATTATTTTTAATAATAAAGTTAACTTGAACTAAAAATGATTCTAACTTGAACTAAAATGATTCTTTTAACTTTTTTAATAACACATCCATTGTAGATATAGTTTTAAGTTGTAACAAACACGTGAAACTAAAACTGTGATTTTAGCTAGCTCAAAAACGTGATTTAACAACTCCATTGCGAGTGCCGCTATTTATAGGGGATCATTCAAATAATCGATTACAAAATAGGGTAAATTATTGTCTTATTCTTAAATTATTTTTTCTCAATCATACAATACACATAGTCAAAACTGTGAATTTATCTCCGTTTTATAGAAGACACTCTAAATGATTACCTATAAATAGTATTTTCCACTCCAACGTCAATACTCTTAGTAATAGTTCTTGCTTAAATGGTAAAATAAAATTCAACGATGAATAAAACCTAGTGATTGACAAAATATATTTTCTAAAACATGTATTGACTTGAACATTGAAACAAAACTCATTCAAACTATAAACCAAGACTCAAGTAAGAGGAAATGCCAAAAGTAACTTTTTTGAGGGAAAATTTTATTTTTGAGAAAGCCCAGTTTAACGTTTAAACTTCATCTAAGCACATCCAAATCTCCAATGCAACCGTCCAGTCTCGTGATGAGAAGAAGAAAGAAAGATAGAATATAGTTATTTTAATTAAAGATGAATAGAAAGAGTTGTACGAAAAAAAAAGGGTAATTTTAACTCTATGTCCCAAAACTTTCAACTTTGTATTAATCTTGTCCCCAATCTTTTTTTAGCCTACTAGGTTCCTAACCTTTCATTTATTATTATATTATATCTCCAACATTACATTTCGTCCCCAACTTTTCAATTTTCACCGTTAACTCATATCAATATGACTATTATGCCCTTAATTCTTTAATTCTACTCTATGTCCACGACCTTTCAATTTTTATACAATTTTATTCCCATAATTTTTTGGGCATATAAGACCCCTAATCTTTCGTTTATTATTGCTTTATGTCCTTGGTAACACCTTTTATCCTCAACATTTCAGCTACTACTGTTAATTCCTGTTAAAATTGCCATTATACCCTTAATTATTTAAATAAAAATAAAAATAAAAAATAATATAAAATAAGAACTATATCCATCATAGCCCATAGTGATAAAAAAAACTCGATCTATATTAAACTTGATAGATACTTAATCTGCGTAAAAAAATTTCGATTCGAGATTTAGTGCAACATATCAGATCAGTTTTTTCCATTCATCACATATCACGCAGTGAATATAAATTGGGGTGGATAAAAAAATGATTTTCAATTTACAAAAATGAAACAGGAGCTTAATGCATTAATTCTAATTTTTTTATAGATATACAATTAGTGGATCAGATTGAGTTGAGACGGCTCACAAATCGAGGGGCAAATTAAGTGAAAATCACAAAGAGAGACAAGAAATTAAATTATAATTAATTTAATTCTAACTTTGGGAGTGTTTGATTCTCTTTATAAAAACACGTTATAATCCCACATACTATTGATTTGATCACTGATTTGACAACTGCTCATTTATAACCACAAATTTCAAACTTTTATTAAATATATACCACTCATTTCACTTCATTATAATTTCTCATTATAATTCAAGTTAAATAAATAGTTTCAAACAGACGCAAAGTATTAGGTTATGTTAAATTTTTATAAAGTAAAAATTAATTTTTTGGGAAGTAGATCTACCCAATCTATATCCGCCAAGTGATTTGTGGTGGATCAAGAAATCGGATCGGATTCGTTAAGTTGATACTTAAATCTACAACTTTCTTCGACGCAGATTTGATATCTATTGAGATCGTTATAGATCAAGTATTTTGTTATCATTATTTTCGACGGCTGTCATTTAGTTGTGTTAGAGTGAGTTAGAGTAGGTGAACTTCTTATTTTATATTGTTTTTATTTTGTATTTAAATAATTAGTAGTCTAATGATAATTTTAATAGATATTAAGTGTAAAAATTAAAATGTTACATATAGAAAGTGTTAATTGGGGATATAACACGACAAAAAATGAAAGTTCGTGGTCCTATGTGCCGAAAATTATGGGGAAATTGTATAAAAATTTAAAATTTGGGGATGTATAGCGGAAATAAATAATTAAGAGTATAGTAGTCACTTTGATAGGGTTAATGGTGAAAATTGAAATATTATGAACAAAAAGTGATGTTGAAGATATAATACAGTAATAAATGAAAGGCTAAGGACTTAATAGGCCTGGAAAAAAAATATAAATAAAATTGATACAAAGTCGGAAGGTTGGGGTTTATAGTCAAAATTACCCAAAAAAGAAATAGGGAAAATTAAAAAAGAAGATAGAGTATAAAGAAATTTAAAAATAATGATAAAATAATAGTGAAAATGTGATTTTAGATTTGGTACACGACACAATGAAGAAAAGTGAAGGAAAGGAAATAAATGTGATTAAAGGAAAAAGGAAATTGAAAGAAAAATAGACAAAAACTGGACCACTTAAATTTTTGAGTCTCTCTCTTGACTTGGATAATGGTATTAGAGCATCTCTAATGGGAGAGGTCTTTCAAAAAAGTCATACACACATAAAAAAATAAAGTGGACCCTATATGCTTCCTACTTTCTTTTATTTTTCTTTTTTCTTTTAATTACTTTTCTCTCTTTTACACTAATTTATCCTCACTTTTCTCTCTCAAAGTCAACCTCAAGGTCTAAAACCAGACCCCAATGTCCATCTTTTCTACTACTATTTTATTATTATTTTTGAATTTCTGTCTATCACTCTCGTCTTTTTCACTTTTCTCACTTTTTTCTACACCTCTTTCCACCCACTCATTCATTTTAAATAATTATCTCTTCACAATCTCTCTCCTCTTCACCTTCACCTTGACCCCCACACATTGGAGATTTAGAGATGCTCTAAGCTGGCCTCTATTTGTAATTAGGAGTTTGGTGCTCAACTTTTGAGGGACTAATTTTTACTTGTGTTCGGAGATCTGTGAATTATGTTGCTTATAAATTGGCTGGAGTAGTTGATTCTTCATAACGCGCCATGGAACAAAACTTTTATCCTTCAAATATCATTTTTGATGGAATTTTAGTAGAGTCTATCAACAAATATATCCTTTCCTTTCAAAAAAAAGGGGAAAAAGAGAGAAAGATATTAATATCAAATCTCAAATAAGGTTCTGAGAATGGGATTGGACCTACCGGTTCGGCTAGAAAAACCAAGAATCGATTGGAAAACCAGTCCGATTCACTGAAAAACCAGACCAGAACTTAAAAAACTGGTTAAATCTAATGGGAAAAATCCGTAGAATTTTTGAAAATTTTGTCTATAATTTATTTTTTATTATTTAATTAAAAAGAGTTTGATCTCGGTTGAACCCATATTTGACCTCTAGACTCTTAAATCATTGTCTTTTTCAGTTTAATAATCGTTCTAGTGTTTTTTTTTTTAAATTACACTAAAAGGATTATTAATAATAGTTTAGATCAAAAGTATGTTTGACTTTTAACCAAACAAGGGATATTATTAATCAAATAGAAATGACATTTGTATAAATGTCATATAAGATTAATAAAATTTGTATACAAACTTCTTATAGTTCTCTCATATATCTTTTAGCCTAACTTTCTTAGTATCACAACTCTTATGTACTACTTCCGTTCTATAAAAATAGGTTGAGTTTCTATTTTATTTGTCCTACATTATACTTTACTTATATAAACAACGTTGAACAATTAATTTTTTTCTAAATATATCTTAGTTCAACTACTAATATATTTATAGTACATTAAATTGAATTAGTCTTGAATAAAGGTATATTAAAGAATCAAATGTAAATTTTGTATTTCTAACTATATTAATTTACATTTCTTAATCTAAAAGATTAGTTGATATGAGTCTATTTTTATAGACATTATAAATTAATCGAGGAATACGTGTAAATTTCCCAAATAATCATCTGTACCTGTATTGGTCAATCCTTTCGTGGGCCCCATGCCCCTCTGATACTTCCTGGCGTAAATGCTTTGAAGAAGAAACTTCGAATACTCGGCTTTTACCGACTACGGACTTTTTTCTTTTTCCTCTTGTAAGACGTAACCAAAAATCTTTCCACCCAGTCTCCGCCTTGCCGCTCCGCGCACCGCCGGAAACTTCCAAATCTAAATGGGCATTTCTTGGAGTAAGAGGCATCGGCACCACCAAAACCACCAGCAACAAGTTAATCACCATCACCAACCGGTTACTTCGTCTTCCTCTTCTACCCCTCCTTTTCCTGTAACCCCTCTCGAACAGCCGCTACCGCTTTCGCCGGTTCCGCCGCCGCAGTCTACACCAGCACTCCCTACTTCGCGACCACAACCAGCGGCCCAATCCCCCGAACCACCAAGCTTTGCCTTCGCTGCCAACGCCCCTTATAACACGGACCCACCACCTCCGCCGCCACAAAGCTTTCCCCCTGTGCTGCTTCCTCCGCCTCCTCCTCCGCGTCCGCCTCCTCTTCCTCCTCCGTATATTCCTCATTACAATTATAATCACAACTACGCTAATTACCATTCTAGGCCAATGAATATCATCGGTCAATTCTCGAACTACCGTCCGTATTTCCCTCCGATGAGGTGGGACCCGCTGCCTCCTGTTCCTGCACCTCCTCCAGTGCCTTATGTTGACCACCAGAGTGCCAAGAAGATAAAGAATGATGTCAATATTCACAAGGATACTATAAGGCTTCAAATTGATGAGCTGAATCAAGATTGTCAGTTGGTTACCTTCACTTTTGATGCCTTGGTCGATGGAAGGTATTTTATTCTTTTCTTGCTTACATATTCTCTTAGATAGGCTTATACTTAATGTCATTCATTTCCCGTTAATTTATGCTTAAATTTGGACTTATATGTTCGTATGATCTGTTGGATGTGACCGGTAATGGTTTCTTTTTCTTTTGTGTGTGTATGAGTGTGAGATGATTAAACGGCCTGTAATGTGCCTTTGATTTTGATAAGTAAAGGATATCTTCTGCACTGCCAATGGTTGAACTGAATAGTTTAATGGTTTTAAGGATTTCACAGCTTGTAAGAGACCATTGATTGGTTGATGGAGGATATTTCACAGTGGAGAGACCCGAAGTAGTATATACATGTCAAGTTAGAACTTGGATCAAAATACAGGTCTAGGCAATTGAGCATCAAAGCACAGAGTTATAGCATACATCACATAGATTTTGGGATAAAATTTTTTGGTTTTTAATCATGAGTTTGTGGACAAAAATAATTACTCGCATCAGTTCTAAGGAAGGGAAGATTCGTATAGTTGCATTATATCCACCAACCACCATACATTTTCAACTATGTGAAGTTGTTAGGAAATTTCCTACAAGCTGATTATAGACATCCTAGCCCTTGCCCTTGCTTGATTAAGTGTTTGGGGTAGTGATTTTTAAAAAATGATTTTACCCCCTTTTTTAGGGGGTTGGGGGTGGTATTGAGAATGTTTGGTTAGTATGGAAATACTGGTTCACATGCAAGATTATTTTACTGAGAGAATTTGTAGTTAATAACTTTTGTTTATCTTGACTTGCACCTAGATTTTAAGCTCCATCAAACAAGCTCCTAGTGTTGTGCTAACCACAGTCATAACATTCTGATGTGGAATCTTGGAAATTATTTTCTTTTACTGTCATTGAAGACTGCTCACGTGAATGTGCAAATATTACTTCTCTACCATCCTTTTTTTCTTTTGTGGTAAACATATGCTGTGCTGTATAGGCCTCAATAGAACCTGTGAAAAGATATAATAAAATGGATGTGAACAGTCAATTTTGATAGAGCGGATGGTGAATTAAAGAATCTTTTAATCATTTTGAATTCAACTCTTGCTGAGAATCTGAAGCCCTGTAATACTTTCTATGTTTGGGTTGTTTGCACTGGAAAAAGGTTAAATGATAGGTCAGTTTACTTGTTGCTTGTCAGAGATTAGTGTTGATTATAGTTCTTGTTATTTCCTTTCCACTACATTTTATATGTTTATATTATTTTCTTCTTATTATATGGAGAATCTGTTGAAGCCCTGTAATGTCGGCTATGTTTGGGTTGTTTTGCACTGGCAAAAGTCCAAAGGATAGAGAAGTTTAGTTGTTAGAGATGACTATTAATTGTGGTTCTTGTTTATTTTCCTTCAGCTCAATTATATATTTTTACATGATTTTTTTCTAATTATTATCTATTATCGACAATCTATTTGTACTAGTGGAATATTTCCTAGTCTCGAGAATGAGTATTGTTTGGAACTATTTATGTGCATCCTGACTATTAACTTGCATCCGTAAAGGGGTGTTTGATTTTCATTTTACTTTTCTTATTATAATCTTACCTAAAATTGATTTGACATTAATTGACAACCACCCAAATCAAATCTCCATCACTTGTTTTGCCTCATTATAGTTTCCCATTGTAATGAAAACTTATACTGAGAATCGAACACCCCTTAAATTTCCTCACAATGAAAAGCAAAGCGATTTAGTTGATGTTACTACAAATATTTGTCCTATCGTCTCGGATGTTAGACTATATTCTATTGATATAGTGATTTGAACCAGAATTGTTAACTTTTAATTTCCAGAAGGTGATGTATTAGAAAGGAACATAAATTCCTCATTAGTTTTATCTTTTTGTCTTGTGTCAATTAATTGTCAGCTCAATTAAATTTTTCATTCACTTAATTTTTTAACTCAATTCAGCAAATTTTGTGGTCTTTTCTGTTAATTGGTATTGGTTACAAGCTTACACCGTTTAATTCATTAAATGCTTTAGTCCTATTTAATCACTTAGCTCTACGCATCCATCTGATTTTAGGTTGACCTGTACTTAGATTATCTTTTATGCTATTTTCATCTCTTTTATAATGCCTACATGTGAAATACCTATTTCTCAATGTCCCCACTGCCCAATATATCTCCATCTTATTCATATCTAATCATATTGGTGGAGATCGATGCTAGATATTTTATTTAATAATTAACAAGTTGAAATGCTTACTTTAGGAAAGATAATTAGGGTTTTATATTCACAACAATTTACCTTATCTTTTTAGTTTTTATTTACTGAAATTAGAGTGGTCAAAATACCATATAAAACCATCTTTATTTGACATAATAGGATATAAGCTTTTGAATTCTTCTGCTTCTCTCCAGACTTTCCTTCTTTCAATCTTGTTTTTATCTTAGTTTGGATTATGTTGCGTCAAATATATTGGAACCATCCATAGTTAGTACATTGTTCCAAACTTCTGTGAAAAGTGTCACCAATATCATTTTGGACCGAACTCTTAGTAACAATATATAAGCACTTGCAATTCCAAGAATTCTTGTCAGGACCGGTACTTCCCATTCTCAGTCAGTTTCATCTATGCTTTTACTTTAGATGCTATTTTTAAGACTACATATATCGTACTATGCCTTGCACCAATGATGAATCTTGGTGCAGTATTACTTAAGTATTTCCCTCCTTTGCATCTTTGTTGTCAACATTCACTGAATCACCACCGTCCAAAGTTTATCCTTGGACTTGTCTTCTTCTTCTGTAATTTTTCATCATGCAAACTATAGAATTGTTTGTATAATGCCATCACAGGATAACAATATATATTTTTGCTTTAGCCATCGATTGGTGTAAATTTTGAGGAAATTATTTTGTGAAAAGAAATGTGTGGTTAAAATATAGACAAGTTTATGGATCTATGTGTAAAACTGTTTTATTTAAAGAATGTGTTGGGTGAAATGGAATCTGAGAGAAAAGTGATCTTTGAGAATCCATACAAGGCCTCAATTTGGTTCTACAGTTCTTGTCTTTTCTAGATAATTTCTCTTCCATCTTTTTTCTACTATTGAAGTGCAACAACTTTCATTTCAGCTCGAAAATGATACAGTTTGCTTGTCAATAATGAACTCTAGTTAAAATTATTCTCCAAGTTTCATTTGTGTCTATGAAGTCTTTGACATGAATTCCTTGAAATTCTAGAACTTTTGCCCCTCAAGTTAGACATCAACCAAAATTTTAATTTTGTTTCTCCCTAAGGGTAATTTTGCTTGCACAGAAGTCAGTTATGATGAAATGACATGCTTTTCATAGTACTCCCCACAAGGGACAATAAGTAGCTGCTTAGTTTTGTTAATCCTACAGGCTAATATTCTCAAAATATAAAGCCCTGTTATTTCTACAAAAAATTATAAAATAGAATGAGTGGAAATGACTAATGGAGATTAGGTAGTACGTATGGGACTTACAAAATATGTGGATGTGATTGATTTGAACACTCCTCCCCCCCCCCCCACCAAAAAAAATAAAAAATAAAAAAAAAAGAGCAAAAGATTTGGAAAAGTAAAAAACTAAAAAAATTCAATAATTAGTTGTTAAAAGAAGTTCAAAAGGTAACCAAATTGTAGGGTGCTAGTAGACAGAATGAAATATCTGAATTTAAAAAAAAAAAAAAAAAGCAATGATAGAAGAACTACTCTACAATTTAGAGAGAAATTTTGTATGTGGAAAATCACCCCCCCATGTTCTCTGAATTCTTGCACTTGCGATTGCAAATTTGGGATGTGGATTTTTATGATGTTTATTACAGTAATATTAATAATAATGCTATGTGGATATCTGCTTTAGTCTTAAACGGACATGATTGTTTATCCAAGTTCCTGATATACCCTTTTGTAATTAATGAGAAACTTAATGTCGCTGTTTCAAAAATAGAGTATTAAGATCAACTAAATAGATATAAAGTAGAGATCTTGTTATACTCCCTCGGTCCCATAAAGATAGACTCATTTCTATTTTATCATAGATTAACAAATTGTAATCAATTTAATCATAAGGTGACATTTTTCCTAAAATACCCGCATTTATTTCAACCATTTATTTGGATTGATACAACAATGAACATTAAACGTTTGGTTTTGGGTTTTGGGGGGTGGGGGGGCTAGGAAATGAAAAATTAAATAAAAGTGGCAATAATTTGAGACAAACGGAAAAGGAAAATGCCTATCTTTTTGGTATGGAGGGAGAATACTTCATAAACAAGACTTAAAGGCTTTCATATCAGTGATTTACATGTACACGTACTGCCCTTGAGACAACAGTTTCTACTATTTGGCTAGAAATTTTTATGTCTAGAGAAAATTGACCCTTATGGTGAGAAAGAAAATTCATCTAGAGAAATAATGGTAGGGAATTCTTTGAATGACAAATTCTATTTCTCACTGATGTGCAGCAATCAAGGCAATTGGTTGAATACCTCAATTAGGAAAATCATCTGATAAGATTAAACCCTCTAAGAATAAAGGGTGCTTACAGCTGGGACAGAGAATTCTAAATGCTTGATCCCATATAATAAAGAATTGGAGATCGTTAGTATACTTTTCTTGTCTCGTGAACATTGACAGAATTGATTGGAGTTTGTACTATTGAAGTATAAGATAAGATTTGGGATTTAGTGGCTAACTTCTTTAGGGATTGTGTTGAGATGGATTGTTTCTGTCGTAATCTTGATGCAAAACTGCTGTATTCTGTTGGCAAGTGTGGGTGCATTTATCTTGGGGTTGCATGACTTAAGGTGGGGTTGCATGACTTAAGTTAGGTTTTCTTTTTGGTTCATAGCTATCTTTGTAAATCATCCTGGTTTCAGCTATGCATATTCAGTGATGTCATACACTGAACTTTGATGAGTAAACTGTTTGCTTTGGTAGCTACTACTTATTTCTTGTAGTCTCTAATACAGACGTCATTGCTGGGGACTTTGTTCATATCTGCATAGATAAAATCGGATGTCTAATATATGTGACTCCTGTATTTCAGTATCACTATCTTCTATTTTGCCAAGGAGGGGGCAAACTGTACATTCACTCCACTGTATCCTGAGATTTTGCCTGTAAAAATTCCATTTCAAAAAGGACTAGGCCAGAAATTCTGCCAGTCTTCTGGAACTGGTATCGATCTGGGCTTCTTTGATGTTGATGACTTGTCAAAGCCTTCCCCAGGAGAAGACATCTACCCACTTGTTATATTAGCTGAGTCACATGTGCCAACCACACTTGTGGATGAACAACCACACAAGGAACTGGTTAATGCATCTCCCAATGCTCAGATAACTCAGGCTGTCTTAGAGAAAAAAGAGGACGGGAATTTTCAAGTAAAAATATGCAAGCAAATTTTGTGGACCGATGGAGTTCGTTATGAGTTGCGTGAGATTTATGGCATCAGTAGTCCAGATGAAACAACCATAAGTGATATGGAGTCAGGGAAAGAGTGTGTTATTTGCATGACTGAGGAGAAAAATACAGCTGCTTTGCCTTGTAGGCATATGGTAAGTGTCCGGACTTTTGACACTCAATGGTTAAATAGTATAATACATGATAACAAGCGCATCATGGTTATCAAATATCAGCTTAATTTTCTTAAGATAAGTCCATGCTGTTCAGGTCTGAATGAATGTTTTCAAATTAGTATTCCTTATTTCCTTCACTCTTGACTGATTGCATTCTAAATTTTATTTTATTTTATTTCTATTCTTTGTCATTCGAGGGTGCTGTGTCTCAGATCTTTCCCAACTTCCAAGTTGTGTGAAATTTTGCACTGAAAAAATAAATGTTTCTACTCAAGTCTTTCTATCCGAACAATTTTTTCACATTCCATTCCGGATACCTCAAGGATTTGACATGAAACACGGTTTCCCTCAAACTATAACTGAGAGAAAATGTTGTTACCCGTTGCAAACACATTGCTCAGCCTTCAGAGCAGTTGCATCAGAAGCTTGTATATGATATACATTTGTTGGTTTCCAGTGTATGTGCAGTGGATGCGCCAAAGAGTTGAGGCTTCAGTCAAACAAGTGCCCTATATGTCGCCAGCCTATTCAGGAGCTTCTAGAGATCAAAATTGAAGAAGGTAAAAGAGAAAGGGGGGGGGTTGTGGGAAGCAAAATACCCATTTATGATAGAGCAATTCTAGAGAGATGTGAATAAATGACATAACTGAATGACATCTCCGGCGGCATCATTTCACTGGATGATGATAACACGGATATTTTTCAATCGTCCGGTGAAATTATGCCACACTTACAATGTCACATATTTATGTCATATTTTCATGTCTCCTTAGACTTTTGTTTATGATATCTTATGCTCAGGTCTTTCTCAGTTAATAATTTTGTTGTCTGATACAACTGATTCAGTTAAGATTAGTAATTCCTCTTGCTCTTTCTGGTGTCTTCACTTTCAGAATCCTGAGGTTTAGAAGGGACTTTTGTACATATGCGACAAAGTTGAGCTGCTGCTTTTTTTAATATGAATGCTCATCATACCCTGGAGTTTGGAAGAATAATAAAGGCTCATGACAGATTTGTATATACCAACTTATACCATGGATGGTAAGCTCATTTTTTAAAATTTTTTAATTTTTCTCTCCAGATTGTTTTGTTTTCTCTAGTTTGGTTGTAAGATTTTTGTTTCTTTAAGAAAACTGCGCTTTTACTGTTCATATCTCCATGATGTATGTACAATATGATGAGAGGAAGTAAAGTTGACGCTCTAAATATGAATGTCGTGAATTTCGAGAACCCACAGAAATGTTATTGGGAAGCGATATGTCTGATTTTTCAGAAAATTGCTCAAAATGTATGTTCTTAACCGGGCATGCTAAAAAAAATGAAGAGTCTCTTTCGAAACCTCTTGAATGTTAACAAAACCTCCCAACAAGTGTGGCGTGTGTGAAATATATGTGGAGTGCATCTATTCATACACGTCACATATGGTATGGTAGGAGGTAGTGTAATAAAACGTCTACAATGTTTTTGAAAATATACCTAAAAATAAAATTAAAAAAAAAATCGTCAGGGCACCGCTCCATTCAACTTCAATCCCCACAATTACCAATTTTCCTTTTTATATGCAACTCGGTCCTATATAAATCTTGAAGCTCAGTATAAATGTATAACATATTTTTATAACATATTTTTATAATATTTCATCTGACTTATTATTTAATTTTACTGTACTGCGATCACATGAGTGGAAATAAATAACATTATTTTTTAGGGAATCTAGATATATAGCATTGGACTGAATGCATGAATTGCCTTAAAGAGGGGAGACAAAAAAGAAACTGAGATCACGTCAAGAGGAATGAAACTATGGTCAATAAATCTTGATCGGCGTTAAAGTGAAAGCAATCCCGAGGATTTTTTCGATTCTAAGCCCTACAGAAATGTTTCTACGATATGCTCTCTACCGGGAAAAGCAAAAGCACCCTCACCTTTTCCATGTCGCTTTATTTTGAATTCAATCTTGCATTGGATTAGACGATTTTCATCATTTACAAAGTGTTTGGCTAGAGTTTAAATTATTTATCAGATTATAATCTACTATGTGATATTATTTTATTGGTTATTTTTTGTAAAAAGTAAAAAATTACGGCTTAATTTTTTACTTTTTGACTTTTTAGAAAAAGTAAAACCATTAAAATAATGCCGTGTGACAGATTATAATTCAAATTATAATATGGAAGAGTTGTCAAACACTCTGTAATATTTTCTTAGCAAGGTGCGTCTACTTCTTAGAATATTATTTATGTTAACTGAAATACCAAACTCACGGCAATATATAGTATTATATATTTAGAGTTAGATTATTTTTAGTCTAAATTTAGCCTTTCTTTTAGGGCTTTTGACCTCTAAACTTGAGTTTCTGGGCACTTCTAATATTAGGTAAAAAAAAGCAAAAGAAAAAACGTAGCCTAGGAAGGGGAAATGGGTATAAACGGGGTGAAACTAGGCCCCTCGTTTGCATATTTCACCTCTAAAGGTTTTTCCTAACATGGAGAGGTAAATCCAATTTTGAAGTTTTTCCCTCACACTACAACTGCTAATCCCTTCATTAAATGACTCTGTATGCACCGGTTGTTGGAGGTGGGGGGTTGGACCTAAATCTAAATTTAGATTTTCCTCCCATATCAAAGACGCTATAAAGGAATCAATAAAATTTGAAGAATTAAGCATGTATGTATGTTGTTAGAGCTTATTCTGTTGTAAAGGAATCAACAGTATATTTGTTAGATATAACAAGGTTGTGTGTGTTTGGTTTAAATTGTGATAAATATCTAACTAATGTCCTAGGGGACATGACAAAGTATGTGAGTCTATAAATTTAGGCTAAATATTAAAAAAAAAAAATTATATAAGTAGGAGTAGGACCATGCAGCTCTTTTATGTTGAGAGAAGTGATAGGGTTGTGTTGATGGTGTGGTTGGAATTGGCCCTTTTATCACTTTGGGTAATTATTTGCTTCAATTATTGAACAGCGACTACTACATGTTTCTGTGCAATGTTTTGGTGCCAATGTAGTCTCCACTAGGTACAACTTTTGTCCATTATTGGACATTTTTTGTTTATGTAACAGTGTTGTTGTTTCCAGCTGTATCAATTCTCACTATAGGTACAGCTCCTTGTTATAAAGTCTCTATCAGGCAAATGTGGTTGCAAACCACTGTTCTGAAAAAGTGTAAGTTGTATGGTCTGAACAAGTGTTATAGTGGTTAAATTCTTATGTTTCTTGTTCATATCTCACTTACCCTTCCCCGATTTTCCGCTGAGTTTCCCTCCCCTCTCTTATCTCCCTCTTGGATGAAAATAGGAAAACGAAAAAAGAAAAGAAAAAGAGTCATTTTGTAAACATTTAATAGTTGAAATGGATGAAAACCGTTAGTAAGGACTTGGGTAGATATTTTCTTAAAGGTAGGGGATCCAAGAAACTAGAAATAAAGGTTGAGGATGAGATTGATTAAAAGTTAAAAAGTTGGAGACATTAAATGTAAATTCCACATCAAAAATTAATAATAATTTTGAGTTTGAGCAGGCTTAGATGCGTGTGGTTTTTTGAATACTAGTTGTAATCAAGAAGAAGAGGGATAATTTCATATTTAACGCGCAAAGGCGGAAGAGAGGTACTTTTAAAGTGGTTGACTCTATTCTATTTCCTTGTGGACATAATGGGAGATCGGAAGTTACCAATGAGAAAACGGAAATAAATTGAAATACAATTCATCTCTTCAAGTTGTCTGTCACTTCAGTGTCAATGTGTCGTAGCTTAATAATACCCCTTCTGTCTTAAATATGAATAATATTATTTTTCTAGATTTCAGCTTAGTTGTCATTTTTTATTGACTATTGAATAAATAAATTTTTTAATGTATTTATACATATTAACTCGTCCCCTAATACAATGATATGAAATAGATTAGAGAACGGATATATAGCACCACCCATTCAATATATAGTCTGTAGGGAAATATACCAAATTTTCCCTTCCAATAAATTAATCACAAAGGGGAAACAAAAAACAAAAACAAGCATAGAAGAGAGAAAACACAATTTAACATGGTTTGGTAAACCACTAACAACCACAGGAAGAGACTCTTTATTGATAAAGAAAATCCTTACAATCACGAGTTTTTTTATCCCGCCCGCCACTCTCTTCTTACATAAAACTAGAATGCTCAAAGTACACCACACAACCCGCGCATAACTTTCCCTCTCTAACTTTCCTTGCTTCCTCCCTCTCTATCTAAAAGCAAAGACATCACTCAAACAAAGGCTGCACTTTTTCTTCATTGCCGTGACTCTCCACTACGCCTTCTGTCTCTTTTTCTCTCTTGACACGTCTTTAATTGCCCAGCGGTTGTACGTATATATAACAAGCAATCTTCCATTAACCTTAATTAACTTTTCTTATTATTTCTTTTCTTTTCTTGCACCCAAAGACAACATAATTTACTCCACAAATTCGTCATCTTTCATAGTTAATTATTTTAAGTTAATTCTCAACATCTCTCCCTTAACTCAAAATCTTTTATATCACAACACGTCATTAGCAACCATATTCCGCAACACTTTACTGGTGGGTGACACTGTAGCCAAATCAAATTCAATAGACATAAACTGTATTCAAAGACTCATTGAACCTGCCTTTTCACTTTGACATATTTGAACTACATTCTTCATATCAATTGTCACAACCTCGTATTGGCTCCACCATAATCCCTGCCAATAGTAAAAGAGGGACAACTCCACCTGAAATTGTCTTCCCTACTAATTTATACAAATTACCAACTTTCTCAACTCTTATTATTGTCACTGAGTTCTTCTTCACAGTCATTACACTAGCTTGAGCAGCATAGTCGTAACTCAATGTGTCTAGTGCCCCCGGCAATATCAAACTTTTCCTCAATCCTAGGACATACAAAACACCTGTCAATCTTCTGACTATACTATCAAATATCTTCACTTTCACAGTATCCCATCCCTTAACTTCATGCTTTTATCATCAATTCCATAAACAAATAGCTTTTCACATATTTATAATCTTCAAACCATTCTCTATTCTAGCACATGTGATAAAAACATGAACAAAGCATTATGTAGACTCTCATAATTAGCTATGCATACGACATCACTATAAAAATCACGCTCCATCATATTCAAAGAGTCTTCAGTCTTTGAAACCTCTTTACCCTTTCTCTTCGTTTCCAGATGCTTTTTCAGTTCATCACAATATCTTCTGATGTGGCTCTTCTTGTGATAGTAATAACACTTTACATCCTCCCTTGGTCGAGATTGAGAACGAAAACGACCGCATTGACCATAATTTCTTCTTCGCGACTCACCTCTGTCACGACTTTCCTTAGAAGATACCATAAGAATTATATTATTATCTTCAACTTCAGGTGGCCTCTTCATGTTGGCTGTCTCTAACAAAGCATTCGAAACCTCATTCACTGTCAATGTAGATTTCCAACTAGTAGCATGGTCACCAACATCTCATATGATTTAGGTAAGGGAGACAATAAAATTATCGCATTATCTTCATCCTCAATCTTCACATCAACATTCGATAAGTCTACAACACACTTATTGAATTTATTCAAGTGATCCCTAACATTATTCAAGTGATCCCTAACATCCATTCCCTCATCCATCTTCAGCTCATATAGTTGCCTCTTCAGGTATAACCTATTAGTTAGACACTTTGACATATACAATTCTTCTAATGTATTCCATAATACCTATTAGTTAGGGACTTTAACATGTATAATTCTTTTAATGTATTCTATAACTTAGAAGGTGACTTCTCGTTTAAAACACTAACTTTACCTCAAGAACAAGAGTCAATCTGATGATACTAACTGTCTTTGTTTGCAACTTTTCCCAATCAGAATCTTCCATATCATTTGACCTATTATCCTTCAACGCCTTGTAAAGTCAGTGCTGCACGAGAAGATTTTCAACAGTACTACGCCAAATATTGAAGTTGTTTTTACCATCGAACAACTCCATCTCAAACTTAGGTACAGCTATCGTCACCAATCTAATCCCAAAGTCTGAACTTTTATCTCCAATACCACTTTTAGGAACTAAGTTTCCATAAGGAGCTGAGATTTCATCCTAAAAGGTTAACTTATCGGGTAGAGTAGTCTAATTCCTTATAAACCCATCACTTTTTCCATGTTTAACAGATGTGGAATTTGTGTACACTTTTTCTCCAACAATCCCCCTTCAAACTTTCAATCCCCATTTCAATTAATCTTGACCCATTTCAATCTTTCTCACGTCATCTTTTCCTAGCTTCATTTTTCTCTCTCTCCAAAAGCAAGGACATCACTCAAACAAAGGCTGCACTTTTTCTCCATTGACGTGACCCTCCACTACTCCTGTTTCTTTTTCTCTCTTGGCGCGTCTTTAATTGCCCAGCGGATGCACAAATATGTAACAAGCAATCTTCTATTAGCCCTAATTAACTTTTCTTATTATTTTTTTCTTTTTTTGCACCCAAAGACAACATAATTTACTCTACAAACCACAAATTCCTCATCTTTCATGATTAATTATTTTGAGTCAATTCTCAACATGTTTTAGTTTTTTTATAAGAATTAAAAGAAATTCATTGAGAAAGCAAATACTGTAAATGATTTTCTCAATATACCATTATTTAATAAAACAAATAGGTTTTTTTTGGTTGGGGTTGTGAGGGCGTGGGGGGGAGGGGAGAGAAATTCAATTCATAACAAAGGAACTATGCACATGAGGGAAAAGCTCCTCCCAATCAATCCCCATGCGGCAAACATAAAAGGGGGAAATAACAATACTGATTTCAAATGAGTCATATTGGGCTATGCATATGAATTCTGACTATAAATAGAAAACAATCGCGTCGCATGTGTCATTAAAAACTCAAATAACAACGAAAGATAGGTGAAAAAAGAACAGCAAGGAAAAGAAAAGAACAACAACAAAAGACGAAAATCCTGGTCTCTGGAAGAACAGAGATCATGAGCCACCAAGCGTCCCAACACCAGCCAAAGACAAATAATTATTACTGAACATATTAAATAAGATTTTTTTGATAAAATAGTAAAAAATTAACTCTTTGAATTAGAAGTAGGATTATATATTTGGAACGACCCACAAAGAAAAACATGACTATGTATTTGGGTCGGAGGGGTGTATATAAAATAATAGATGAAGAAAAATTTTTTGATTTCTCATACGGTCTTTACATATTTTGTTAATTCATTGTTCGCTATTCAACAGTGAATTCGATAGTGTCAAATCGAGTCCCACCATCTAACTCCATAGAAAAACTGTTCAATCATTAATGATTACACAAGTGGAACAAAAAAGACTAGTTAAAAGGTGGCTCTGAGAGTGTGAAACGTGCTTTCAGTTGCAATTGCAGACGTATTACTAAAAGCAAATTAGGTCGATTCACTTGAAAAAATTGGACCAATCTACTTTGACCTGAGTATACTTCATTCAATTCTTACACATTTAACATAACATCATCAAAATCTTACATATCTTTTTGAGATCCTCCCTACAATATATGGGCTACAAAAATACCAAATTAGTAGGTTTACACCTTTGACTAAATCCTTGACAAAATCAATTACAACATTTTGTTTGACAACAATTATTATTATTCTAATTTAAAAAAAAATTCAAGAAAATGACCCAATGAAATGCTATAATCCTTTCAAAATATTTCAATGTTCGTTGTTTGTAATTGATTGCCACATTGAAATATATATTATAAAATTATTATTACAATGGGATATGATAGTAATGTGATACATCATTGTATAATAAGTGAAAAGGACAGTTAGATTAATAATACTAATTATTGAATATAAATGGATAAATAGTAAGTAGTATAGGGACAGTAATTATTGTATAATTGCATAATAATGAACAATGACCTTACAACATAATTTTATATGATACGTGATACGAGAATGCAAATAATAGTACAGAATGTTCTTTTTGAGTGAAAGATGAATGAATATTTTTTAAAAGATAACTTTAACTAAAAAAAGTAGAAACTTTAAAATCCCTAGCGGTCCAAATGGATTACTGCCTAACATTTTAGCAACCAATGAGTTAAACATTGGTATGAAATAGATATTCATTCTATTTGTCACATCAATAGGGCTACATAATATATGATACAAGTTCTCGTAGGAGTGCTTAAAAGTAATATTTAATATCTTTTTAATTATTTTAATTAGAAGTGGTGTTGTGGTGGTATGAAGTGTGAGTTAATCGAGGTTGGACGTTTCAATAGCGAAGAATCGACTTCTCATGTGAGTTAAGGTTTATTGAAATTATGTTACATTTACAATATCACTTTGTCCAGTCACATTTACATATATCAACTTAAAATTTATATACTATTTCATTTTGTCTGATCATGCACTGCCGACCTTATGTTGACGATCGATATGACACTAATTTGCTACTTATTGGATAACTCAAGAGCACATTATTAATCATATACCTAATATATATTGATTGTGCCTTAAGGTGGGGTGTCTTTTTTTTTTTTTGTCGCCACCCAAAACCTCTTTTGCATAAAGTGTAGTTTTGAAAGCGCCAAAAGAAGTCGAAAGGGCAATTTTTTGGGCCAACAAAGAAGAACTAATAATTTTGGGTGAAGCAAAAGAGGGGTCCAAATGCATCAGAATCAAATTTTGAACTACTTTCTAATTTTTTTGGCTAAATTCTAGTGCTTCTTCCAATCCCCCCCCCCCCCAGGCTTGACTTTGCTTAATAGAAACCTATTTTTTCTTTTACGGTAATTTTCACTCTAAGTCCCCAATCTTTTAAATTTATATCAATTGTGTCCTCATTCTTTTGTTTAGCCTACTAAGCCCCTAACATTTCATTTATTATCACATTATGTCTTCAATGTCTCTTTTCGTCCCCAACCTTTTAATTTTCACCATTAGCCCCTATCAATATGACTATTATACACTTAATTCTTTATTTTCATTATATATCCTTAACCTTTTAATTTTTATACAATTTTGTCTCTATCATTTTTTGGGCATATATGACCCCTAACCTTTTACTTATTATCGCGTTACATCCCTAATAACACGTTCCATCCTCAACATTTCAACTATTAATGTTAATTCGTATTAAAATTATCATTATACTTTTAATTATTTAAATAAAAATCAAAAATATAAATAGAATAAAAACTCCACCCATCCTAGCCCGTAATGATGAGAAAAAAATTCAATCTGCATCAAACTTGATAGATACTTAATTTGAGTTAAAAAAAAAGGTTTTCAAACTGAGAGTCAGTACAATAGATCGGATCAAATTTTTCGATTCATCACATATTACATAAAGGATATAGATCAAGGTGGATCCAAAAAAATCATTTGCTAATTATAAAAATGAAACTAAACCTTAATGCGCTAATTCTTTTTTGTGGATCTATAATTGCTGGATCAGATCGGGTTGAGACGGATAACAAATAGGAGGCAAATTAGGGTGAAAATCATAAAGTGAGACAAAAAATAAATTAGAATTAAAGTGTTAGTGTTATGTTTATTTTTAATAAATCAAAAATCAATTTTTTTGGGGCGGATCTATCCAATTTGTTTCCGCGACGTGATTTTTTGTAGATCAAGAAATCGGTCTTGATTCGTTACGCGTCTTAGATTGACAACTTTCTTTCATGTAGATTTAATATCCATTAAGATCATTATAGATTGAGTTTTTTGTTACCATTTTTTCCAGCTATTATCATTAGATTGTGTTAAAGTGAGTTAGAGTTGATAGACTTCTTATTTTATATTGTTCTTTATTTTTTATTTAAATAATTAATAGTATAGTGATAATTTTAATCGATATTAACAGTAAAATTTAAAATATTAGGTATAGAAAGTATTCATGGGGATATAATATGATAAAAAATGAAATATTGGGGCTCCTATGCGCTAAAAAATGACGAGGACTAAATTGTATAAGAATTGAAAGATTGAGTACCTATAGTGAAAATAAAGAAAGAGTATAATAGTCATTTTGATAGGGGTTAATGGTGAAAACTAAAAGGTTAGGGACGAAAAGTGACGTTGAGACATAAAATGATAATAAATGAAAGTTCGGCGACACAGTAGACTCAAAAAAATAGAGACAAAATTGATACAAAGTTGAAAGGTTGGGGACCTAGAGTGAAAATTACACTTTTTTTAAATACAAGCTTAATATTCCCTTTCTTTTTTCACACAGATTAAAACAAAGTTTAATTAATATTTTTGAAAAAGTATAGTCTAAGAGAATATTTCCTAATATATCCGTACATTTATTAAATATCTAACTTTAATTATTCATTATTATTATTGTTACCATGTACAACAATATTTAATAATAAGTGTTTATCAGTTAAACAAATAACATTATATTAAAAAAGTAAAAGAAAATATATTAGTTAGGAAAAATGAAATACTATAATTTTTGACAGACAAACAAAGAAGTAGTAGAAAATCTTTACGGGACGGAAGGAGCCGAATTTTTGCAATAAAAATACATAATGTACACTTTTCCATAAATAAAGAAATTATTATATATTGACTAAAGTGAGGAATATTATTATTGATTTTAGTAACCAAATAGAAAGATGAAACGTACTTGCAATCGCAAGTGCAAGTGAGACTTCTCCGTATGATTTCCTATTTCTCATTATTATAGAGCTTAAGACAATTGCTTAGATATTTTCTTAATCAAACCACCATATTGGAAGGTGGAGGACCAACCTCCAAGTTACGAAAGCACAATTCAAAGTTCAAACCTAAATAATGAGTTTAGAATAAAAGAATATTAAGAGTATACTTAATTCATCAGTAATATTTGTCATGAAGCTTTATGTATTTTCATTAATTATTAGTAGTTTCTTCACGGGAGGGGGAAACAAAGTAACAAACCCTTAAATAAAAACGTGAAAAGCTCACTTGGATGCTATCAGCAATTTTGATAGGTCAAACGGTTAATTTCAAACCTAAATATTCACAAATATTCCTCGAAAAACTATTAATATTTCTAATATGAATTAAACGCCTTAACTAATCACATAAGATATCTTCATTATTATTATTATTATTATTTTGATACAAATGAGGGATAAGAAAAGGGAGGGATGTGTGTAGTTCAAACTCAAATCTCCTCTCCAGAAACTTGAGCATCAAAGTATTATATTAACACAATTAGAATCACATAAACTATCTTTATCTATATATTCTTTTATTTTTCTCTTTCATAATCATACATCAGATGTTTTCAAGTCAAGTTCTATAAAGTAGCAATCTAACTAAACAAAATTCTAAAGACATTATTATAGTCACAATTCAAAAACTCCTATAAAAAAAGTCTTTTTATCATAATTTATTCACCTCAACACTTGGTATATTCTTAACTATAACTTAGACATCTAAGTTTCAGATTCTTTATCATAATTTTGTGCTTTTTCGCCGATGTTCAAAATATAGGACAATATTTAATAGTGTATTATTAAATATAAGGACTTAATGCATAGATTCTCAAGAAAAAGGACTTAATATATACTCCCTCCGTCCGAAAAGATATTCTCCTTTTATTTTTCACTTATATTAAGAAAATATCATTTAATGTTATTAAAAATGTACAATTTAACAATATATTTCCTAATATACTATTTAATTTATTTAATATTTCACTTTAATTGTTTTTTATTGTTGATAACTATGCACAATAAATGATGGTATATTAGAAAACTAAAAAATTAACTTAGAAAAGGAGAATATAATTTGAGACAAATAAAAAAGGAAAAGAGAAATATCCTTTTGGGACGGAGGGAGTAGGATCTTTGTGTTTATTAAACAAATACATAAATATATGCATCGACCAATTAAATCTATATATTAATAAAATGAGAGGTGCTGTGGTACAGTTTGACCGCAATTTTCCCGCCCAAAATGCTTCAAGTGGGGGCTTTTTGGTCATTTTGATTGGTTTGGGGTAACCAATGCGGTAACTTTGATGTTTATCCCTTCTACTTTTTGGATTTTAATTTTTGAATTATCTCATCTTCATAATTCTATCTTCATAATTCTATCTTATCTTTATAATTCTATGTTTAAATTATCTTATCTTTATATTTTTAAATCTTCCTTTCATTTCAATGTGAAAACAACAATCAAGAGCAGATTTATTCAAAGGTTTGAGAATTGACTATGATATCATCATATTACATGGGTCTTGACGCACACAAATAAAGTTAATATAATTGATATTTTTTATGAATTGAATACTTATATCATACAACAAAAATTAAAATAAAATATAACTATACTTGAAAAAAATAACTATTAATAATTAAAAATTTAAAAAAATAAAATTAAAAAGAAAATAACTACCCCTCTATGTAGTCTT